>JAQZBX010001537.1:0-44026 GCA_029593785.1 Cabassous unicinctus
ACCTCTGTACTTTCAACCTCATACCCACAAATCCCCAGTGTTCACCCGGTCCCCCTCACTGGGGGGAGGGTTGGTCTACGCATTTTACATAATGAATTCTGACTGATCTTCACAACTTCATTTTCAGGTGAGAAACTGAGGCACAAGGAGGTAAAGTAATTGCTCAAGTCACCACAGGAAGGAAGTGACTCCCCTGGGCTACCCAGGCAGTCTAGGTCCAAAGTGCTACAACATTTTGCCTCTGGCAAAATTCTAGTTGATGCCTCATCCCATACCAGGCCCCCAACATTGAAGTCACCAAGTTCTGCTGTTTCTACTGACTAGCCATCTCTCAAATCTGCCTCTCCCTTTTAAACTCACTGATACTGCCTTGGTTCACGTTCACCTCCTTTCTCACCAAGACAATTTCATCATCCTCCCAAAGCCCTTCCTTCTCCATTCTTGTCTTCTCGAACCCATCCAAAGCCAGAGCAGCCTTTTCAAAATGCACATCTGGCCAAGCCATTCTTCTGTTTAATGCCCCTTCAACTGCTCCCCATCACAAGATGGCACCCCTGGTCCTTTGGTCCACACGGTGCCAGTCCCAACCCACCCCAGCTCCTGGATCCAACTCCTGGGTCCAGCCCCAGCCTAGTCCCAGCATAGCCCCAGGTCCTGGGTTCAGCCCCAGCTTCCAGGTCCAGCCCATGCCCAGCCCCAGCTATGTCACAATGCTGCACTCAGTTCTGCCTTGTCCCATGTCCTCACCTCTGAACCTCTGCACATTGTTCCTTCTGTTTTCCCACTTTACCTGTTTACCATTTCAGCCATTTCAAAAGTTAGCTCAAGGATGTTTGGAAAGCCTTCCCAACCTCCTCCATGATCTGTGTGACACAGATATTTCTGGACCAGATAACCAGGCACACCCTGGCTGGCCCTGCAGATGTAGGGATAAGAAGTTCTTGCACCTCCCATGCCCAACTGTATCCTTGGTGGGAATTAGGGCAGCATCAGGCCACTGGAGGCTTTGCTCTTCACAGAGATGGGGCCACACCAGAGGGCAGGAATGCCCTCACTGTTACACACAGACCACCTCTTGCCAACCTGAACTTGTATGTACCAATCTGACTCTGAATGTGTGCGGGTTTTTTAAAGTGTATTTATCATACAGTAAGACTGGCTTTTTTTAGTATACACATCTGTCAATTATATTATCAATTATATGTGTTGAAATTCTTATAAACACCACCAAAATTAAGTTCTATCGCCTCCAAAGAATTCTCTCTTGTTAAACTTTTATAGTCACACCCTACCCCCTACTCCCCACCCATAACGCCTGGAAACCACCAGTCTGTTCTCCAACACTATGATTTTGTCTCCTTGAAAATGTCATAGAAATGGAATCATATGCTATGTAACCTTTTGAGACAGGCTCATTTCACTCAATATAATGTCTTTGGGATTCATCCAAGTTGTGTGTATCAGTAGTCCGTTCCTTTTACTTACAGAGTAGATTGCATTTAATGCCTGGGTTGTAGTTTGTTTATTCATTCACTTGTTGAATTTTTGGGTTGTTTCCTGTTTGGGGTGATGATGAGTAGAACTGCTATAAACATTTGTGGACAGGTTTTTGTGTAAACATAAGTTTCTTTCTCTAGGGTATGTACCCAGGAGTGAGACTGCTGGGTCATATGGTAAGCATATGTTTAACTTTATAAGAAACTGCCAAACTATTTTTCAGAGTGGCTGTCCCATTTCAAAAATTCCCACCAGCAATGGGTAAGAGTACCAGTCGCTCCATAGCTGAGTCAGCACTTGGTGTTGTGAACATTTTTTATTTTAGTCATTCCAATAGGTATGCAGGAGCATTTCACCATGGTTTTACTTTACATTTCCCTACTGGCTAACGATGCAGAACGCCTTTACATATGTTTATTTGCCATTCGCGTAGCTTCTTTGATAAAGTGTCTGTTCGTCTTTTCCTCATATTTTAAGTAGGTTGTTTGTTTTCTTACTATTGTGCCTTAAAAGTTCTTCACATGTTCTAGATCCAAGTACAGATATGCTGGATAGGTGATCTGCAGTTATTTTCTCCCAGTCTGTAGTTTGTTTTTTCATTCTCTTAGCAATGTCTTTTATAAGGCAAAAGTTTTATTTTTTATAAAGTCCAATTTATCAATTTTTTTCTTTTATAAATTGTGCTTTTGGTGTAATGTCTAAGAACTCTTACTTAACCCTAAGTTACAAAGATTTTTCTCCTATGGTTTTTCTTTTAAAAGTTTTATATTTTACTCTTTCATTTTAGATCTATGATCAATTTTTAGTTACTTTTGTGTGAAATGTAATACACAGGTTGAGTTTTTTTTTCCACAAATGGATGTCCAGTTGTTCCAATACCATTTGTTGAAAAGACTATCCTTTCTTCTTTGAGTAGCTTTTGTATCTTTGTCAAAAATCAAATGAGTATTATTTACAAATCTATTTCTGGACTCTCTTCTGTTTCATTGATCTACGTTGTTGGGATCTTCACCAATATTGTAGTGTTTTTTTAATACTAAAGTCTTGAATACCGTCTTAAAATAGAATAGCGAGTCCTCCAACTTGATTCTTCTTTTTCAAAATTGTTTTAGCTATTCTAGTTCCTTTGTCTTTCCATATAAATTTTAGAATTAGGTTGGCCATTATATATACAAAAAGTCCTGCTGGGGTTTTGATCAGAATTGCATTAAACTATAAATCAATTTGGGAAGAACTGACATCTTTACTAAGTTGAATCCTCCAACCCATGAGTAGGTATATCTTCCCATTTATTTAGGACTTTTGTAAATTTCTTTCATCGGTATTTTATAGTTTTCAGCATACAGATCCTATACAAAAATTGTGAAATTTATACCTAATCTTTTACTTTTTGGAGCAGTATTTTAAAATTTCAGTTTCCAACTGTAATTGTCAGAATATAAAATTACAATTGATTTTTGTGTGTCAACCTTGTATTCTGTAACCTTGCTAAAATCATTTATTTGTTCTGAAAGTTATTCAATAGATTCCTTGGGATTTCCTATACAGAAAATCATATCATCTGTGAATAGGGACAGTTTTATGTCTTCCTCTCCAATCTGTCTTTTATTTCTTTTTCTTGCCCTACTGCATTGACTAGGGCTCCAGTGAGATGTTAAACAGAAGTGGTGAAAGCAGACATCCTTGATCTTAGGGCGAAGCATTCAGTCTTTTACCACTAAGCATGATGTTAGCTGTAGATTTTTTGTCTGAAGATTTTAAAGCAAAAATTCAATTGTAGCCATTGGTCAATTTCCTTCCCCTCTCTTTTCTTCTTCAAGTTTTAAAGCAGCTTTTGTCTAAATCAATAAATTTCAAACATGTGGTTAATATCTAAACAACTCCAAAGGTTTCTCTAATGCTATAATCCACTCAGGAAAGCAGACGGATACACAAGAGAAACACAACAGGTAAAAGGCAGGGCATTTGTTGTAACTGCCACCCTATATCCATTGCCCCTTCCATTAACAGCATAGCACGAGACTCAGTCCCTGTGCTTCATGTGGCACTGAACCTGTAACTAGTTCAGAGAATGGAGGAATAGGGGAGATGAGGGATGGCCTAAGTGTAGCCAATCAGATCATCACATTCCCTCAGCCAAAGAATGTCCTGAGGAAAGGGCATATGACCCAATTAGGGCTGAGTGAGGCTTAAGCTAAAGCCCAAGAGTCTTGTTTGAGCAGATGGGGGTGAGAAATTTTCTCTTTTTTTGCTGGGCAGGGAGCTGGGAAAAATGGAATCTTGAACTGTGCTAGCATCTCCCTTGTCATCGGTGGAAATGTCTTGCCTGAGAGTGAAAACAACACAGGATTGCTCAGCCTAGATGTTAAGAGAGAACTGGTCCGGATGAAATTGTCTGAAGCCCTGAAGCCAGCTGTACCTGAAGCCAGTTGCTATTTCTGAACTCTTAAGTTATCTGAGCAATAAATTCTATGTCCCGCATCCTATCTTTCCAGCTTAAGCCTGTTGGAATTGGATTTTCCATTACTTCCTATTAGGAGAGTGCTAAATTATAGGTGGAGAGAGAGATGGTGTTACTAGTATTCTGGGTGCCTCTTCCCTCAACCAGCCCTGCGCTCTTTGCATGGAAGAAAGGCTGGTTGATCCTGGAAAACAATAACAAACAGTTATAAGGCATCTGCAATTTTATATAGTGCTTCCACGTGTATTAGCTCATTTGATCACAACAATGAATTAGACTTAAGATACAGAAATGACTATAAAATGCATCTAAGATGACCACCCAGAAACCAAACTGAATTCAAACATGGTGAGTACAGTCATTTTCACAGTAACACTTAAGGATTTGTTTACTCTTGAAATCTTGGGATCTTTCGTGTTTTTGAGGGAACTTCAGCCCCTGTATTAACATTGCCTTCATGGACAACAGATGTTCCCTACAGCATTAGGGTGTGGGTGGGGAAGTGTGTGTGTTTGTTGGGGGGGTGGAGAGAAGTGAAGGAGATGATGAGGGAAGGAAGGAGGGAGGGAGAGAAAGAGAGAGAAGTGAGGAAGGACAGATGCAGGGAGTGACAGGAGGAAGGAAAGAGAGAGACAGAGAGAATCCAAGCAAAAAGTCATAGCTGCTAGTCCTTCCTACTGCGACCCACTACCCCCTTCCCTGGTGCCAAAGCACTGGACAGGATTCACAACACGTGTAAGGGCTCATGACTGAGCACCACTTTGGGTAATTTCGGGGTTCTATATCTTAGATTCAATAAGCTCAATCTTCTATGGTTACTGACTTGAGGTTAAATAAGCAACCACACCTTAATCATTTCCATTTAAACAACAGTAAATATAAACTTCTAATTTTTTTCCAAATAAACAAGCAAGTTAGAGATTTCATTTCGGCTGGAAAATAGCAATATTCAGTGCAGGTGGCAAATGAGTCACAGGAGGAGGCCTGGGCTCGTTCCGCAGGGCATGTGGCTTCAGAACTGGTAACACAGATCTAGATCTCGATCTCCATCCCTCTGTGGAACTCAGAATCTCTTTAGTCTGGTGAAACCTCAGGAAATTCTTCAGGTGTAAGAAAGGAATTAATGAAGAGGAAGCCTATTACATCTTCTAGCCGACAATGAACTTTTGCTAATAGAAAAGTGAAAATCTACCTTCAGACTTTTAATGATCAAGTCTAATATTTACCCAAGCAGTTGTTCAAGGTCTACTGGAGCAGGTAGTCCAGTCAGGCTAACTAAATTCTTGTCATAGAAATTATCTCCAAATAGGGAGAGAAATGGGCAAAATTTGGTCAAGGGTACAAAGGATGCCTGGAGAGGAAAACTAGAAATAAATTCACTAAAACAAATAGGAGGTGCTAAATACCACATCCAAAAAAGGCTCAACCATCCAAGACTGATTCAGCTCCAACCTATGGCCCATCTCATGGAAACCAGCTATATTTTCCATTCTCTCTAATGCATCCAAAGCATTCTCTGGAGAGGAGGCTGGTTCTGCTGCTCGCTCCTGGGGAAGGTCGTATCTTCCCCAGGCTATAAAGATGCTCTCCAGTCTGGGAGCTTCAGGACCATGCTGAGCTCACACTAAAATGGCTTCAGTGACCAGATCTGCCTTGTTCTGGGGTCCCCAAACTAGGAGTAAAGTATGTTTGGGATGACTCAGGCCTGGGTAAGAGTTTAGTTCCTCAGTGTCTTCACTCAAAAGCCCATACAAATGAGTGGTTAACTGGGATCAATGCAATGGATATAAGAAAGATTTACTTCTTTTCTTCTTCAATGAAGAAGATTTTGTAATCAATCACAAAAATATTTTTGGGCAATGCTAGATGCTAAGAGTGTGACAGACCCATCTGAGACAACATTCTTAGCCTCAAGAAACAGCAGTGAGAAAGAGATATGTGAAAATAAAGCACTACACATATAGTAGTTCCACAAAATACTGAAAAAGGATGTAAAATAGGATAAGTACCTCTGTACTCATATTATTATTGTCTCTTTGATCTCCAAGCCCAGGACCATTCTAACTATGGCCTCCTTTGTGAACTCTTTCCCAATTCTACCTCTCTCCTTTGAAGACCCATGACACTTTGTAGCTTTTTAGTGGCATTTACCACATTAGGCTCATGCTAGGGATACCTGTGCCTCTGACAGACTGTGAAGACAAAACACAGGCTTCAATTCTGCATCTCCTGATACTAACATGGATACTTGTTGAATTTAAATTGCTAAATGAATAGGTTTTCCCAGCAATGAGTAATATTCTTCATCTTACATGCCAATTCCATTTGATTAAGAGTGGTTGCCTGGAACATAGTTTTGAGAATTCTGAGGCTATAACAGAGCTGGCCAGTAAGGAGTGCTATAATCAACTAGTGATGTTGCAACAGGGCAAAATTGGGAGTGGTGGCATAAATACTGTATACCTGTGAATATAAATTCAGGGTTACAGAGTATACAGAAAGGGGAGATTATTTCAGACTGCACAATTAGAGAAGTCTATATGATAAAGAAGATAGAAATAAGATTCATCTTCAAGGATGGGTAGGATAACAATGGGTGAAACACATGTGCAAAAACATTAGTTCTAGGAAGTACAACACACCCTGGGTGAACCACTGCTAGACAAGTTTGACTAAAATAAAAGATCAAATAGAAGATTTACGTAAGAGAAGAACAAGGAAAAGGACTAAACACTGCAGAATATCCCAAGATAAGGGATAGGGAAGAGCCAAGAGACAAAAGGGATGGAGCAAGACGGAGGATAATAAGATTTATTTGGTCTGTAAGAGTAATGTCTGCAAAAATGTTTTAAGTTACCAATTAGGTATAGTGAAGTTTGCTAGCAAGGAAGTAGCCTTGTTTCATGACCATTAATCTAAGCTTTAGAGTCAGTCCTAGGTGCAAATCCCTGCTCTGACTGTGACCTTAGCCAAGTTATTTAAGCCTTGTTCCAGTTTTCTCATCTGCAAACTCCCTAACTTATGTGCTGAAGGTCGAATGGGAAATAAGTATGCATAAAATTCACTGTATGTCCTCAATAAATATTAGCTATTATGTTGATTAGCCACAGAGAATAACATTTTTTCATTCTTTGTTTTTTTTGTGTGTGTGTGTTTTGTTTAGAAACAACTTTTTGAAGGAGAAAATGTGTCTGTTTTATAGACTCATAATTTGAGGAATCTTATATGAAACATGAAGTGGTAAAGTGGCTCCGAAAGCATTTAAGTATATGAAATACCTACAGAAATTAAGCAAAAACACTTTATTTTCGAGGAATAGAGAGAGGCTTTCTGTAGTTAGGTATTACTGCGAATGGCAAATTGTTTTGTTGACTTAATACTTTACTGAATTATAAGTAACCAGATAACTCTTAAGCAACAGAACAGTGGTAGAAAATAATTTAATTATACAATCTCAACTAAGTTCCCTCCTCAAGGAATTATCCCAATAGTCAAGGAGTAAATGTTACTGTTTTAATCATCTGGGCATTCTGAACCCAGATGGTTGCCTCAGTGCAGTTATAAGAATAAACACAAGAGTGTGGACACACTTTGAGGTCATTTCTGAAGTGAAGTTCCAGTCCAAAGGCCACCACATTGCTTTAACGTGCAGCCCAAGCAGAAAGACACATGATGCTGGTGTCAGGACCCTGCCTGAAAACATGAAGATTTGCTCTGACGACTGTCCCTTGGGCACAGACCAAAGACCCTCAGCCTGAACATGGTGGGACTGGTGGGAGGGTCTTATCCCCTCAGTGCTGGCTCTGGCTCTGAGGCACAGTGTCTGCCCCTCTCGGTTGAG
This sequence comes from Cabassous unicinctus, assembly GCA_029593785.1. Lineage (NCBI taxonomy): Eukaryota > Metazoa > Chordata > Mammalia > Cingulata > Chlamyphoridae > Cabassous > Cabassous unicinctus. Next base: position 7,800 of record JAQZBX010001537.1, read on the forward strand.
GGGGGACCACAGCCTGGGAGCTCACACAGCTGAGGTGTGGAACTGGGAGAGGAACTACCCACGTGCTGCCTCTGGGACAAGGTCCATCCCTCACAAGAATGTGCAGGAGTATTTGATGGAAAAGAAACTGTCTACCACTGGGAATGGAACGGGCAGTCAGCAGACATTTTTCAAAGTAGGGTAGTAGCATTTCTGGCAAGGAGTGAGTCACTGAAACACTTCCTTTCCATTAACAGAGGTGTTACTGTGACTGTACTAATTACCACAGAGTAGTCTTTGTTGCATTTTGGAGCTGTTTCCTCAGCAAGTGTAACAAATTAGCCCCTTCTAAATCTATCTGCCCAGCTAATCTATAGCTCTAAACTGAGTGATTGATTTAATGTTAACTGTCTCCAATACTATCCTCTATTAGAAGATGCATGTTTAACACTTAAAATAGGAAAGGCCATTTAAAACACTTGCTACTTTAACAGACTCTGCTCCAGGGTGTTTAAATGGGACACATGATGACATCTAAAATTAGTTCATTTTCTTCGAGAGTGCTTGAGTCCCCCACTGGGTATATGACCCCAGATCTCCAGTGATACAGGGGATGCAGAGTTCCTCCTTAGACGGAGAGCTTCCCTGGCACCAGGCCAGGGGAAAGCTCTCTTTACATGTAAGAGAGCACATGTGCATCCCATACCTAATTGGTAATCCCATTCATGTATACCTTGCCTGAATTAACCCAGGGTTTTTGCCCATCTGAGCAAAAACCAGGAGCTTCACCAGATCCTGAATTAGCACACGATAATTTTCTACATAGCACATCTTTATTTAAAGTGCCCTTTATTTCCTATGCCTGCTGCTCAAATTTTTGACAAGTGGGTAACTTTGATTCTGTAGTTTTATTGTGTTAAATAAAACACTATATCTTAGATCAAGCACACTGACAAGATACATGATATTTGTCAACCATCTTCTCTTTTCTGAGTACTAAAATCACAGACAGACTCTCTCCTGTCCTCCTGTCACTGTGTATGTTAGCAATTTACATCCAAAGCAATGCCTCCAAATAGATGGCATTAACTATGTATACACCAACTTTGACGTGCAGAATCTAACACTTAAAATCACTTTTAATATGCATTTTATAATTTTTTTGGATTACAATTTTGCTTGGGGTTTTGCTTTGATGGGCTTGAGGTATAAACCTTTCATAGGACAACCAAAAATCACAACCTTTTCAGTAATTCCCCAAATCTAAAGGGTTTTCATTTGATTTAAAAAAAAATGAAAGCACCATGCATAGCATTGAAAGCCCATTTTTTCCCCTAATTCTTCAATATATGGAAGAATATATCACTATTTAAAGATTTGTTTTGAAAGAGACTCCTTCTCTGAGGTATTTAAGCAAGGTACTTGAGGGCAGATACATACACTTTTAACCTAAAGTGACTTACACAAATTTAACATTCTAAACAACTACCAAATTCCCAGAGAATATGGAAACCAATTAGTAGTGATAATTATTTTTGCTAATAATACTGTTGTGTCTACAGCATGCTATAAACAAATATATGAATACAACTCTAAATATGACTAAACTTGTAACCATGTGTTTTCCATTAGCTTTTCAGAAATACATAAACACAAAGCTTTTTTTTTTCTTTAAAAGCAAAAGTCCCCTCTACATATGGACAATTATGCCAGTGTTGTTTTCCTTAGATTAAACTTACTATTTATTGTGTGTTGTGGAAAGAACTGATTTTGAGGATATAGAAACTAGGCTATTCCTACCATTTTAAATAAAAGCTTTAAAGGACACTATTATTTTATTTTGTGTTTTTGGAGTATTCCATGCTTCAAAAACATTTTAAATTAGAGACATATGAAGTTCAAATACATGTTTATTAGGCCTCATATTACTGTTGTAATGGAATATTTTTTTAATAAATCCATTTTATTGATACATATTAATAAGTCATGCAGTTCATCCAAAGTGTATAATCAATGGTATCTTGTATAATCACATAGTTGTGCATTCATCACTTCAATCATTATTAGAGCATTTTCATTATTCCAATAATAATAATAAACAAAAAACTCATCACTTCTCAATCTCTCTATGGGTCCCCTGCCATACATAGCTGTTATTCTGTTTCTGTCTCTCTAGTTTATTTGTATTTATATTTTGGATAGATAGGAGTCAAACAATATATAGTACTTTGTATCTAGCTTCTTTCTCTCAGTATATATTTCTTTTTTTTTAACCCTTAGTAGAAGATTATTACTATATTACTATATACTACTGTCTACAGTTTGCATTAGTTGTATTTTTGCTTCATATTAACATCTTGTAACATTAACGTGCATTTGTTCAGTTTCAGTATTAGATACATCTTTTTTCATAGCTTTTAAGAGTCAATTTCATTACTTTAAGGTCTCATTTCTAGTGCCTGTTAAGTTTAATTTTCCAGTGCCTGCTAGGTGAAATAGGAATGCTTTTGTCCTCAACAGATTTATAATCTAGTTTTGAGGAATAGTAACTTGCTAGACACATGCTTTTTTTTTTTTTTAAAGATTTGTTTCATTTATTTATTCCCCCACCTCGTTGTGTGCACTCGCTGTATGCTCGCTGTGTCCATTTGCTGTGTGCTCTCTGTGTCCATTCACTGTGCACTCTCTGTGTCTGCTTGTCTTCTCTTTAGAAGGCACCAGGAACTGAACCTGGGACCTCCCATGTGGAAGAGAGACGCTTAATCGCTTGAGCCACCTCAGCTCCCTGCTTTGTTGTGTCTATCACTGTCTTTCCTCTTTGTGTCTCCTTGTTGCATCATCTTGTTGCACCAGCTTGCTGTCTTGCTTGTCTTCTCCAGGAGGCACCAGGAACTGAACCCGGAACCTCCCATCTGGTAGGTGGGAGCTCAATCACTTGAGCTACATCTGCTTCCCCATGTATGTTGACTAAATGTTAATCTGTGTTACTAATGGAGATCAGAGGGGGCTGAAGTAGGCAGAGAAAATTTCTGAAGGAAATGAGGCTTGAGCTAAGTTTTGGGCTCATTTATTCACTCAAACAGTTCTTACTGAGTTTCTGGCTCATAACTGGCTCAAAAATTCAATAAGTGTATTGAACCTGCACTGGGACAGGTCCTGTAACTTCAGAGAGGAGTAACACAAAACCCATCCCTTGATGGGATAAACAGAAAAAGTTAGAATATATTCTAACTAAATTAGAATAATTCTAGCTAAATTAGAATATATTCTAACTAAAAATTAGAATATAACATAATAAATACCAAGTAAATATTGGTTCAGTAGAGCAGAGGGAGAGCATAATGGTTAAGAGAAGGGACTCTGGAGCCAGACTTCCAGGGTTTGAATACCAGTTCTGCCCTTCACTAGTGACACTGGGCAAATGTAACTCTCTGTGCCTCCATTTCCAGAGGTAAAGATCAAGTGGTTTCATACTTATAAAGCATTCTGAAGAGTACCTGGCACATCATAAGTGATTTAAATGTCTTAGCTATTATTGCATGTGAAACAGGGAGGACAGCTGCTTGGGAGATGTAGGATCCAGAGAGTTACCCAGAAGAGGGGTAGATGAGCTGAGTCTTGAAGGATAAGGCAGGCAGATCATGAAGGGTTTTGGATGTCGTGCTAAAGAGATGTTCTCTCCCACCTGAGGGCCATGGGGAGCCATGGGTGGTTTTAAGCCTTGCTGTGATGTGATCAGATCCACATCTTAAAGGTTTACTTTGAGTGCAGTATCAGTTCATAACTCTTAACACTTAATTCCTCCCCTTTAATGTCAAGGAATGCGATGCTCCATCCTCTGGTCAGATCAATCCTCGCTTGGCCACTCTATCCTATCTTGTCTTCTATTCTCCTAGGCCTCCCAAAAAAAATCTCAAAAGCTTTCTTGACTCTACATTTAGCTACCATTTTCTCCCATTAAAAGAAATGGGAGACCAAACTAAATGCTTCAAAAGAAAAGTCCGGAGGGTCACTTCCTGCTTCCTTCACCCCTGACAGGCTGCTTTCCACATCACTCCACTGCAATCCAGGGCATCTTCATCTTCCTTGACTTCCAGGTGACACCCAACACTACTGAAGGCCCCACTCCTCATGGAGTTTCTCGGCCACCTCTCTGTCCAGTTCTTACCTCCTATCACAGCCCATTTCTGATTCCTCCTCTCCGTGTGCCCTTCTCTGCCCAGAACGCCAATATCAGGGTTGTCCAGGGCTCTGCCTTTGCTCTCTTCTTCTCTCTGTTCATGCTCTCCCAAGACAGGTTCATTCTTTTCCAACGCTTTAACCACCTCCTGGGTCTGACATGCTCTTTAAATTGATGCTCCACTCCAAACTTGCCTCCTGAGCACCAGGGCCTGTAGGCCTTTCCCTAAATGCTCCATGGACTCCTACAACTCAGTATGTCCACAAGAGAATACACCAGCTCTTTTCCAAGCCGGTGCCCCTTCCAGTAATCTGTAATCCTTTCTGTCTTGGACCAAACCCAAGCAAGCCCTGTCAGGTTAACCTGTTGCACATTCTTTTCCTTTTTATTCTCACTACTGCTGCCCAGCCCAGGCTCCCACCTCTTCTTGCCTGGACCTGTACAGTAATCCCCTGGGAGGTCTACCTGCTGTGCAAACACTCTCCTTAGATCCCCATTTTCACACCCAGCCACAGTAACAAACTTTTCAATAAGGCTCTGACAGGGCCACTGGCCTCCCTGAAGCCCTTCCTGGGGTCTCCATTATCCACAGAACAATGTCTGTACTTTTCAGCACAGCATTTGAGTTTCTCTAGGATCTGACCTCCTCTTCAGCCTTCCTTTTTTGTTGTTGTTGTTTTTTAATGTCCTTCACTCACACCCTCTGCTCCAATCACACTGAGCCACTCAGAGGGTAGGAAGCGCAGTCTTTGCAGGTGGGAAGAATAGTGAGTCATTCCCATGGACAGAGACACAGGGTGGGATGAACCCCGAGTGGACATCAGCTTGGCTTATCAGTCTCTGGCAAATCCCACTGCAGGAGTATTCCTCCAACAAAAAACACTGCAATTCAGAGGGTCCTGCAGAGGCAAGTCCCAGAGGAGAAGGGGCAACCACAGACCCAAGTGCACCCTATAGAATCCTCACTTCCAACCCCTTAAGCCACAGCACTCAGCCAGACAACCACAACTCCCAGCCAGGTCAGCGAGGACCAAACACAAATGGGAGAGGAAGATGGAGGAGTTAGGGCCCGATGGAGGGGAAAGAACAGAGGATCAGGAATAGGAAGTACTGGTGATGCCAATTATCTGAGTGATCTCAAGCAAGTTCTTCATTGCTGAGTCTCAGTTTCCTCATCCATAAAATGGAAAAATAAGAACACCTTCATAGTTGCAAAAAAAAAATGGTTTCATTGATTTTTCATAAGCATTCCCTAAGATTTCACAAGCCATGATGGAAATGAGATGAGTAAAGTGGAGAATGTAATAAGTAAATATATGGTAGGTTAACCACACTAGCCTCCTAAATACCTCTCTCTGCTTCCACCCTTGTCCCATCAGGCTGTGGTCAACACAGCAGACAGGGAGAATCGAGCAAAATACAACCACATCATGCCCTGACTCTGTTCAAAACTTTATAATGATTTCCCATCTCTCAGTCTAAGACAAAGTCCTTACAAGGGCTTACAAGATCCTACGGCTCTGCCCTCTCCTAACTTGTCACCTCACCTCCTCCTACTCTCTCTTTTCCTCCCTCCCCTGCTTGCTGTTTCTCAAACAAGCCAGGATGCTCCCCGCTCTGAGCTTTTCCCCCTTGCTGTGCCTCTCCCTGCAGCACTCTTTCCCCAGGTATCCGTGTGACTTGTTCCTTCACTTCTTTCCAATCTTGGCTCAACTGTCATCTTCTCAGTACAGCCCTCCCTGCTACCTTATTTAAAACTGCACCCTCTCCTTTGCTTTATGTTACCCCAAGCACTGATCACCATGCAACATACTCTATTTGATTTTACCTTTTTATTCTGTTTACTGTCTACTTCTCTTCACTTAAATATATGTACCAAGAAGGCAGGGATTTTTGTCATTCACTGCTGTGTGCTCTAGAACAGTCCCTGGCACACAGTAGGGGCCCAATACATATCTGTTGAATGAATGATTGAATGAATAAATGATTTAAGGGTTGGTTACTGCAGGTGTATTCCCAGGCTGAGCTGATCAGAGACCCAGTGGTACCAGACCTGGGGCCTGCTAGAGTGAATGAGCTTCATCAAGACCAAAATACATAGGAACACTGCTGTGCCCAAGGCTCTGTGTGGGTGAGTTACTGGGCTTGGACCCAGCATGAGATGTGCCTGCCCTGTTCTCCGGGGCCTCAGAGACTCATGTCAAAACAGACAGAACCAGAGAGCATCCACCACGTCTCAAATTAGCACTGCCAGATCTGCACTATAGAACTCCAGGGTAGGAGACGTGAGGCTGGGGGAGGGAATCAGTAAGAACGTGAAGGAATTGTTTTAGAGTTTAGACAAAGAAATCTGAATCTACAAAAATGATGGTTTCTTAGCAGTCTAAAGAAAATTTCAGAATGAATAAGCTTGCCAGCAATGTCGTGTAAATAACAACACTCTATTTCCTCTCTTGAAAATCCCTAAGCTTGAAACCACAGGCTTTTCAAATGACTGAAATAAAGCATAACCTGTCTGGAGAGAAATATCAGGCTTTATGTCGTGAACGGGCTGAGGCTGCCACGAGTGCTTTATCACCCTTGTACACTATCTGATAATTATTGGGTGACTTCTTGAACCATTGAAGAGATTCAGAGACAGAATTTTCACACTTAGTAATGCTGCTTGGACAGAATTCTCACTTGGACTACAAAATTTCTTCCCTCAGAATTTCCGCCTGTGACATGAGTTGAAAATCAGGCCGTGGGGCACAACACAAAATGATTAATTCTTTTCATTTCCTTTTTAGAAAATGAATAATGCTTTGGAAGCTGGTATTTGCCTAGATGGAGTGTGTCACCAAAACACGTGAATCATTCTGGACTTTTAAATTATAGGCCGGACGCTAAGTGGAACAGAGAAAGAAACCCAGCGTGACAGTCCGTATTTCATAAGAAAATATTAATTTTCTCAGAATCAAAGTGTTCAGATTTAACTTAAAATAACATTTACTGAATGCCTATTATATGTCAGGCACATAACTGGGTATTTTCACTTTATTTTAATTAACCCTAATAACAAATAAGGTAATGACTTATATCCTTGTTTTCCAGTTGAGGAAACTGAGGATCCCAGAGAAGAAGCAAATTGTCTAAATGGTAGAGCCTGATAGGGCCAAAATTCAAACCCAGGACCCTTGACTCCAGGCTCATTCTTGCCACAGAAGCAGGAAAAAAGCCTACAAGAATTGTAATAAAAACGATGGAAACTGTTCCTCACTGTATCCTAGAAAAGGCCTAAGATACTATTTCCAGGGCCTTGCAGGATTTCACAGAAATTTAAAAAACTGCAACCTAATTTATTCAATCCCTTCATTTTTTGAATAAGAATTTAAGAAATGTTTAACTTTTAGCATCTCCTTGTCCATGCAAAGAATTAATATTCACACCTAATAAGGATGACTTTTAATTGTATTTCCCCTCCCATAAAGTGTGTTGAAAAATCAAAAGCTTTAACCTGGCTCGGAAGATTCTGTGTTCCTCATTTCTATAACCAAAATATTTTAAAGTGTCAGGGCTGCTGAATTATAGCAGGGGTCAAAGATGACAGTGGCTGTAATCATATGACATTTTGTCAGGATAACTAATAAAATTAAACTGCTGCTGCTTCTTTGAGACCCTCAAGTTGAGCGGTCCAGGAGGGCGAATGCCTGTGACCTCGTGTGATCTTTCTGGATTAAGGCAGTTATAAAAATAAACTCTTACTATCATGACCTTGTGAGGATGTACGGATGGACTCAGTGCCACTGACAGAAGTGTTGGAATTGCACTTCTGGTTGAACATGAGCCATTGCCAGCTAAACAAACGGAGGTGATTTCCACCTAGGTCCAGCGCTCTGAGGGAAGAGGAAAAGAGACCTGAGAAGTGCCTGTTGATGGGCACCCTGGAGGTGGTCTTGGCTTGACACCTCTCACCCTAGAAGCAGGAACAAATGCACTGTTGTCTGAAGGAATAAATGACCCAGGAAACGTCGGCTGGGCACTTACTGCTCTGAGCATTTATGGCTTTTAAATGGCAGTCTTCCTTTTGGAGACAAGGGCATTTGTTCAAACATGGGAAAAGTAACCAAATCAAGCTCCTGGGGGCTCACTCACATTAAAACTGGAGCCAAGAGTCCATCTGATAGCAAAGGCCATGTCTGCAAAACAGGCATGGGGCATGTAATCCCTTTGGACCCTGAAGATGTATTTGTGCAGATGGTTCCAAAGGCCAGGGAACAAATGCTCAAAATCCTTTCTGAACCAGCTTCTAGTGAATTGGTACGCTGAATACCAATACGTAAATCTTGGTAAACAAATGACTATCTCTGAAAAACCCCATGAAGGAAAAGGCAGGATTATTCCACATCTGCAGTGATTGGGAGGCAAGATGCAAGCATAAGGTTACCTACAATGTGCTTCAAAAAAAGATTTAACAATTCATTCTGGACTCAACCCTGAGAAAATAAACAAGACCATTTCTGAAGGGAAATAACACTCATTGCGGGGTTTATTATTTAAATATGGTAGGGCAAGATAAAAATGCTCAAAGCCACTTTGCACTTCTTGGGGGAAACAGATTTAAGCAGTCAAGACTTGCCTTCTCTACTTCTCTCCTTTCCTCCCACAAATGGTCTCTGCTAAGGCAATTCCAGGGTGTTATGTATTTACTAGAAGCCTGACTTTCCTTTAGACAAGTTTCTTGAACAAATCTGACAGTGAGGATCTCATTAACTTCTGAGGGCTTTTGGAACGGTTGGGGGGACACAGGAAGGGGGGGACCAGGCAACATCAAATACTCTGAGTTTCAGATATAGCAGCTGGAGGGAAGGCTGAAGCGTGGAGAGGGACAGGCCTGTCCCATATCTGTCTTTCTAGCAAACCCAGGTTCTGTTTCCAAAAGGGAAGGTGAGGATTGCCAAAGAGTCCAAGTTTCCGAGATGGTGCACTAGCCTCACTTGCTGGATATCCCCACTGTGCGAAGGAGACATGGCTTCAACCCCAAAACACATCTGCCAGCCCAATTTCCAAAACAGAGAACCTTATCAGACATTCCGGATCTAAATACGAGTTAATTCATACATCTGAGCAATGTCTCAGACATCACCTAGTCCAATGATCTGATAGGAGTGAATCACTTAAATACACCCTTGTTTAAAAACCGAGCAAAGATGACCCCAAATTTATTTTTAATAGAAAAAAAAGGAAGCTCAGGAGAAGGGGAACGCTCTCGGCAGAATACCAGGGTTAGAAAGGAAGGCGTTTGCCTTCTTTTAGTGTCTTTTCCCCGTGACCTCCTGGGGGCAGTTAATTGCACACCCCTGAATTCTGGCACGAACATGGCAGATTTTCAGAGTCCCGGCTCGAGCAGTCCGCGCTAGACTCGTGGGAAGTGCTGCCCAGTGCAAGCGATTGCAACATCCATCACCCAGCCCGGGCCCTGCCATCCCTGAGGCCAAGGTGCCAATTCCAATTCGACCGAGAACCCTAAGCCACACACAATCTCTGTAGGGCGGCGTGGCTCAGGAAAAAAAGGAGGGCGGAGGGCGGATGGGATTTTTAAAAATTAAACCATGTTTGCTTCCAGAAAAGGAAGAACCGAAGCTACTTGCTTCCTTTTCCCCCGTCCCAAGCCCCCTTGATCATTCTGGGTAAAGGAGGAACCAGCAGCTCATGGAGCACCCAAACGGGAGTCCCCGAGGAGCTTTGTGCTTCACAAGCAGGAATGAGCGCGCTCGGGGGAGAAACCCCCGCGTGGGATCAGAGGCTGAGGGGGCGCCGAGGGGCCCGGGCACCGTGTGCGCCAGCGCCCTGCCACCCTCGCACCATCCCACCCGGCAGGCTGCACGTGTCGCCCACCCGCCGCGCCGCTCACCTAACACCACCGCCGCCACGGTGGAGAGCAGCAACCAGTTATTCTTCACGAAGCGCTTGCAGTCGCATCCCTTCCTCGCCGCCTTCCCCATGGCGGGCGCCGGGTCTCCAAGCCGCCGCCGCGGCTGCCGCTATTGTGCGCTGAGTGGGCCGTGCGTGCGGGGGCCGGCGACCCGGGGACACGAGGCAGAATGCGGGCGCGCCGGGGAGTGGGTGCTCGCTGGCTGCTACCGCCGCCGCTGTCACCGCCGCGCCCACCTGGGATCGCTCGGGTCCCTCCCGAGCCCGCGCCCGCGCCGCGGCGCGTGGGGTTGCCGGGCAAAACCCCGGTTGCTGTGCGTGGCGGGCACGCCGGGCTCCTCCTGCCACCGCCGCCGCGTTCTGCGAGGAAGACAGCAGGAGAGAGAAGAGAGAAGGGAGACGAGGGGAGCGGCGGGCCCAGGGAGATGTGTGGGTGCGTGCGTGGGGCGCCCGCCGTCCGAGTGGAGCGTGAGTGGGAGGGCGCCCCGCGCTGCGGCGGAGCTGGGGCAGTCTCTCCGGGAACCCTGGGCCCCGCCCAAGCCTGCCGCGGGAGTTTCTCTCTCTTTTTTTCCCCCCTTGCTAGGTCTTCCTTCTCTCCCTAATCCAGAAGGCGGAGCCACTGGCTCCCACGGTTTGGATTTCATCCGGCCCTCCCCTCTCACCCACACCAGCATTCCCAGTGCCGCCACTAGGAGAATGCGGTGGCTTCGAATTGGTGGAGGCTTCGAGTTGAGGTTGCTCCGTCACGCAGCCTCGGATTTGCCAGCAGGGGCGAAAAAGCTTGAAACCTCCAGAAATAAGGGAAAGAAAGCGTGCTGGGGCCAGGTCAGGACTTTGTGAACTCCGAACCCGTCTCCCTGCAAATTTTATGAACTCTTCTCGAATCCCGGGAGGTGAGGTTCCAACAAGATTTCTCTGCGGTCGCAGAGAGCTAGGAAGTGTTCCCTGCTAGTGGACCTCTCCAGTGGGCCCTCTCAGAATTTCACTGCGCTCCTTGAGGCTTCCTCCGTGGCCGCCACAGGCCTTAAACTGTGACACCGGGCCTAGTAGGGCTGAGAACCAGACTAGACTGTCTAGGTTGGTGGCAGGGCCTATCCCGAAGGCCGAACGCATTGGTGAGGCAGACACAATGGAATTAAAGAAATTAGATTAGTGGAGTCAAATATTCTTTGCTCTGCTAAATTAATTTTCTAATTCTCCATTTCTAAACTTTTACCCAATTTTTTATACAGGCATACCTCAGAGATATTGCCAGTTCGGTTCCAGACCGCAACAATAAAGTGAATATCTGCAATAAAGCAAGTAACGCAAATTTTTTGTTTTTCCAGTGCACATTCTGTAGTCTAGTAGGTGTACATTATTAGCATTATGTTTAAAAAAAAATGTATATACCTTAAAATGTGACAGACGGAGTGAACACATGCTGTTGCAAACATGGCTTCCATAGACTTGCCCTCCATAGGGTTGCCACAAACCTTCAATTTGTAAAACACACACACACACACACACACACACACACACACAAACAATATCTGTGAAGCGCAATAAAGCGAGGTATGCCTGCACAAACTCTTTCCTTCTCTTTACCACATCTGGCAGCTCTAGGCTGTCTTCTGATCACCTTTCCTAAAGTTAAATGAGCCCTGCATCTTTTTGCAGTTGTGGAGTCTGCTTTATGGTTGATTGAAAATAATATCCCTGACTAGATTTGCTGATGACTAAAATTCCACATTTAGAACTTCATTCCTTTGGCTTATGTTGAAACAGGTATGCTTGAAGAGATGATATATTAAGCTTTATCAATCATATATACTTTAGTATGAATAAGTTTATCAATTCCTTTCCAGAAAGTAAACTTTGAGAGAAGAAAGAATAGAGGAATCTCAGTGTCACTGGATGCCTGAGGAAAAACTGAAGAAATATCAGTAGGGGAGAAAATATCAAGAAAGAAGAGATAATATTTCATCCTACATCAAAAAAGCTGTAAAAACCCAAATGTCCGACATGAGGTAATGATAACTTTATGATGGAACTGCTATGCAATGGTACATTATGCTGCCAATATAAAGGAAGTTTATGAAGTATTTAATAGCATGGGATAGAACATTGAGGGAGAAAAGAAATTAAAATTGTGTATACAATTTGATTGCAACTATGTAAAACAAACATATTTAGAAAAAAGACTAGAAAGAATTATAGCAAAATTTTAACAATGGCCCTATTTGGGTAGTTAAATCACATTTGAATCTTTTTGCTTTCTGTGTTTTTCAAAGTGCCCACCATATTACCATGCCTATTACAGTTGTGTGTAGGGCTGTATTTAAGAAATCAGTAGGCCCTGAAGAGGAAAAAAAAAAAAAAAAAAAAAGAAGTGGAAGAACCTAAGACAAACCTAAGACAAAGTTTGTGTATCTCACAACTTTTTGAAGCATAAGACAATGAGTTTGGGTTGCGGGGGCGGGGAATGGGGTAGGATACTTGGGTTTCAATCACAGCTCCACCACTTACCAGCTGGGTGACTTAATTTTTTGTGTGCCTTGGTTCCTGCATCTGTAAAATGGGAATATTAAGAATATTTACTTCCTGGGGATCTGGTAAGAATTGAATGTGATAATGTGTGTAAAAGGCTTAGGAAATTCCTGGTATGCAACAAATATGTCACTAGTTTTTCATGGAGTCGACATGGACAGACATATAATTCTCTCTCTTGTTGCCTGCCTGTCCTGAACCACCTCAGACCCACAAGAACCCTTGCGTATTGATCAATATTAATTGCCATATAGTAGTGCTAGAGACAAGTCACCTATTGCACTTTCACAATTAAAGTCCATATCGTGCATACTGTTTTATGCTCATTTAAATTATGCAAATTTAAAATAATGTAATATAAATAGATGAATGAAGTCTAAAAGTCTAAATTTATACACTCACTTTGAAGTAGTGAAAATCTCCCAGATTAAAAACAAAAAGTCAAGAATCACAAAAGTTCAAAGTTGGTGAGCCAAGTGAATTGTAAACTGTGTTTATCCTGTTGCTACATGGCAGTTCCACTTTAGCTGGTAATAAAAAAGAGTTAATAAGCAAACACTTATAAAGCATTTATCATGGGTAGGCACCCTTTAATTCATTTGGTCCTCACAACAACTCAGTGAAGTAGGCATTATTATTACCTCATGGGGCTTTTTGAAGAATCAAAGGAGATAATATGTGTTATCATCTTCATTTTGTAGCTGAGGTAATTGAGGAATGGAGAGGTTCAATAATTTACCTCAGTTCCCTCCGTTAATAAGAGAAGGCTCAAAGATTTGAACCTAGGTAGCCTGGCTCCAGATTTTGTGCATTTAACTTCTCATATGAGAACAAAGCAGAATTATTATTGGAAAATTGCTCTTGAGCTATGAGTTTCAAGAACCCATCCCTCGATATCTAGGAGACACTTGGGTGTCCTAAAGTGCTGTGAAGTGGACATTTAATACATTTTATAGGGAAGTGGTTGAACTTCCAAACTCTCTGTCCATTGCTGCTGGTGGCACCTAGTTCTATATGAATTCTCTGCCTAAGACAAGAAATTGTATATGAAGCATCCTTGGAGAGGGTGGGGAGACTGGGAGACCCTTACACTTAACTTCTATTCTTTTTTACTTTCCTGGCCTGTGGTAGCCATAGATGCAAATGCTCTTAAATTGGACAAGAGTTAAGAGGCATTTGCCTTGAAAGCTCTACCTAAGGGGAACTTGCTACTCAGATTCTGAGAGAAAAATTCACTTTCCTGGGATAAGACCTCAAAGCCAAGTGAGCAAGCAACATAGTTTCATCCATCATCCATGGGATCTAAGCCCCCTCTCAATTAGAAACAGAGTGGGCATCACCACTTCCAAATCCTCAAGATTGGGGAATCATCAGTGGACTAAAGTAGACTTCATTATTACTCTATTATAGACTTATTATTATTCTAGCAATGGAAGAACTTTTATCATTGATATAAAGGCAGTGACCACCAGAGGTTCTGAGGGGAGGGAGAGGGAAGAATAGGTATAATATGGGGGCATTTTCGGTACATTGGAATTGTCCTGCATGACGTTGCAATGACGGATACAGGCCATTATACATTTTGTCATAACCTATAAAATTGTGCAGGGCAGAATGTAAACTGTAATGTAAACTATAGTCCATGGTTAGTAGCAATGCTTCAATATGTGTTTTTCAGCTGTAACAAATGTACCACAGAAATGAAAGATGTTGTTAATGTTGGAAAGTGTGGGAGGAAGAGGGAGTGGGGCATGTGGGAATCCCCTATATTTTTTACGTAATATTTATGTAATCTAAAGCTTCTTTAAAAATTAAAATTAAAAAAAAAAAAAAACAAGTGAGAAGAACTGTTAGGGATTTTTTTCCTCCGATAGGTGTTAACATCGGCATTTTTCCAGGTCCCTTAACTTCCTTGATCCTACTGAAATAAACCTTTAGCCAATTCTTATTAGATTACATTCTGCCAATGTGTTTATTCTACTGTTTTGGAACATTTAAATTCCTCTTGAATTTCCTTTATTCTTATTTTGTTTTGTTTTACATTTTTGTTGTTGACTCATAGACTCTCCTATTAGATACTAAAGAAAGGAGACTTTGACATTGCCACACAAGGTTAAGCCAGCAGGTGACAGTCTGGCCTTATATATGATTTGGGATATAAATGAACAAAACCAAACAAAAGGCGTCCAGAAACAAAAAGTAAAACTTCAGCTTTTGAACTGCCTAACAATAGTTTTCTGGCTATGTTCTATCGTCATAAAACACACATGGTTGGTTGCTCTGTCCTCATTTTGTTGTAATGGAGAAGAGGGAGTCATAGGGAACCACCATCTCCTTCAGTGTCTCTGGCTGCACAGCCTTTCACGACCAATGGATGGTAAAAAGGATGCTGTCAGCATATCCATATCCCTTTTTAGCAATCTCATCTTTATCTGCCAATCTGGATCTGGATCTAAATTTATCTTGGAGTTATAAATCAAAGAGTAAAAGAAATGTAATTCATTAAACCTCCACAATAATTCTCCAAGCAGTATTTTATAAAGATGATTTGGCCTGAAGTTTTATCTATAAATTAAATGTCCTTGAACTGTTGACTCAAAAGAACTTTGTCCCATGGATTTTATTGCTCACTTCTGACAAACTGAAGAATAATTCATTCTTTTCATTTTAGAATATGAAAAAAAATTCTAGGTCTGCTTCTTATAAATGGAGTGTCCTTGAGCAAGTTGTTCCACTTCTCTGGACCTCAGTTTCCTCATCTGAGGTTACCATTTAAAGTTACAAATACAAACAGTCAATATATTTTTTAAATATATGAAAAAATCCCACTTCACTAGTACTCAAGAAAAAGCAATTTAACTGTAGTCCATAAGTTACATTAGTTGTATTTTCCCCATGAATCACCATAGTCTTAACACCTGGTTATAGAAGAACATTCTTGTATTTGTACTATTAACCACAACCCTCATCCACACTGAAATCACTGTTATACAGTCCTTAGATTTTCCTCAGGCTTCTTTTCAGTTGACATTTACATCCCTAGACTACGCCTTTCAACCACAATCACAATTATAAATAAGCAGTGTTATTTATATTCACTATAGTGTTAACATCAACTCTATCCATTTCCACACATTTATAATCAACCTTATTAAAAATTCTACATACGCTTAGCATCAGCAACCCCTTCTTAACCCACATTCTACTTCCTAGTAACCTATACTCTAGAGTTTACCTCCATGAGGTTACTCATCGTATTTAGTTCATATCAGTGAGACCATACAATATTTGTCCTTTGGCGTCTGGCTTATTTCACTCAACATAATATCCTCAAGGTTCATCCATGTTGTCATGTGTGTCCCGGCTTCATTTCTTCTTACAGCTGAATAGTATTCCATTGATATATATACCATATTTTGTTTATCCATTCATCAGTTGATGGACACTTGGGTTGTTTCCATCTTTTAGCAATAGTGAGTAATGCCGCTATGAACATTGGTATGCAAATGTCTGTTTGCATCCCTGCTTTCAGTTCTTCTGAATATATTTCTAGTAGTGGGATTGCTGGGTCATATTCAGATCTATATTTAGCTTCCTGAGGAACCACCAAACTGTCTTCCACAGAGACTGCACCATTCTCCAGGCTCACCAGCAGTGGAGTGTTCCTTTTACTCCACATCGTCTACAGCACTTATCGTTTTCTGTTTTTTGTTTTTTTTAAATAATGGCCATTCTATAAGGTGTCAAAGATATTTTAACACAAAGTATTTTAAAATTCACAGTCATGAATGTTTATGTTATAAATTGTAAACTTAGAGAATGTGTGGAGGAATGGACAGTGTCACACTCTGCTGGTGGAATTAGAAAATCCTATATCTTTTCTGAGGACAATTAGGCAATTTGTAATATCTTCCATTAAAAGTCCTCATATTCTTTAGTCCATCCATTCTACCTCTAGAAATTTGTACCATAGTGGAACACTTCTCAGAGGTTGAAAATCATGTTTTAGCAGAATATGGAATTATATGGGAAAATGACTAAAAAAACACTATCTTTTAAAATGAGAAAAGTAAGTTATAAAACAATAAGTGGCTTGTTTTATTCACAGAGAGGATGTAGTTATTTGTTTAATTAAAATACAAAATTTTAAAAATGTACGTATGATAATTCCAATTAAGAGTGTGTGTGTATGTGTGTGTGTATGTGTAGTAATATGTAAATCATTAATGTGCTTTTTTCCTTTTGCCTTTCTGAGCACACTTTTTGCCCTACTAGTCCATGGTTTTCATATGCCCGGGAGATTAGAATTTGTTACAGAAGGACTTTAAAGACAAAAAATGTGCTACCATTCCATTTCTGCATGACATATAGGATTATGTAGCAAGAAAGACTGTTATCTTGAGGAAGAGTGTTCTATATTGCTTTGTTTCCTCTTTAGCATATCAAAGTCCAAGCCTGGAGGACCTACCTCACAGAATTCTCCTATAGTGTAGGAAAAACACCCTGTAATAACCTGTCACTTTGTTGCAGCAGGAGGTTAAGACACAGGGGAGTTCTCAGAAAAACTCACCACTTTCTGGTCAAGGAAATGGTGGCAAGAAGAAAGGGAGGGAGGAGAAAGAGATGCTCATCCTGTTTTTTCTCTCCACACTTCTGCCCGGAAAGAGGGTGTGTGTTAGAGAAGAGAGGCTGGCAGCTCTGTACTCGAGGCTTCCTTCCGGACCACCATTTACCAACCGGGGCTGCAGCCACATCAACACAAGTACAACTGGGCTGTGTGGTCAGGTGGAGAGGCTCTGAGATTTTGTTTCCCAACCACCCTTGGCTCCTGGTGACAGGGATGCTGTGTTGAGAGCCATGGCTGGCTATGGCAGGGTGAGGAGTTGCTCCACCAAGTCTGGGGAGAACCCCAGTGAACCGGCCCAAAGCAGAGGCTCACATGTTTGTCACTAGCAGGAAACAAGGTGAGGCTGAGGCTGCTGGTAAATGTCCCTGGGCTCTAACCAAGCCAAGATAAGGAACAGAATACATCTTCATAGCAGCAGACTTCAACCAGAAGAAGACTTGCAGGGCAAGAAGCTGCAACAAGGAACATGGAGGACAGTGCCCCAGAGACCAGGATCCAAACAAATCCACACATTGCATTTAGTTGTTAATTTTTTTTTCAGTCTCTTTCATTCTATGACAGATCTCCCTCATTTGTTTGTTAAAAAGACTGGGTCATCTGTCCCATAAAAAATCCCACATTCTAGATTTAGCTGATTGCTTCTTCATGGTGGTATTTAAGTTGTTTCTCTATTCCTACTATTTCCTTTTAGCTGGTAGGGATCTAGAGGTTTAATATTTGGCAAGGCTAAGACCAAACAGGGAATTCTGATGTTGTCAGCCTGATTCATCTGTGATAAATTTACCATTGACCTTTCACATATAGTGTTAGCATCTGTTGGTGATGGTTGTTTAAGACTATTTTATTTAATTCATTCTAATCCTTTCATTGCTTTTAAGTACATTTGCTGAAATTCTTCTGTTAAAAGGAATTTTTCCTTATCATCTATTTGGTTACCATAAAATTAGAGTTTGTACTTAAAATTCTTTCCTTTTATCAGTTTTTTCAATAATAAATTGGTGCACTAGCAACTTCCAACAGTAACTGATGAGGTTTTTTCTTTTCTTAGTATTATTATGAACACGTGAATGTATATTTGATATGTTTCAAACATAATTTCAATCAAGATTCTTTGACATGCTCAAACCCTCTCATCTTTGGCCAATGAAGTCCCTTCGGTTTGGCTCCTGTATCCTATTGACAGCACCATCTGTCTTCAATAGCGTCCTTGTTTTCTGATTCAGCAAGATGTTCTAGGACCATCTCATACATTTCTTGCCCTGGAACTGGAAACAGTCATTTCTCCAGAGAGTCCAGGTTCCTTTTAGTGGGAAATGGTATTTAGAAACTGCAATCTTGTTCATAGGGGACTTATTGCTACTAGATTGTTATTATTTTCAGTAGACAGAACTTGGAAATAGATATTTCATGGTAACAGGAAAATGAATCATGAGTTCATACTAGTATTTTCAATTCAAATTTAAGATTACAGGGTTTTGACAGAACTTTGTTTTATTCTTATTTTTCTTCTCTCTTTGCTTTGAAAATCTTGATTCTTAGGGATATTAATTCAAGTATTTATTCCCTATTCCTAAAATATATATATAATAATTTCTTTAAAAAACTCTAAAACCAATATTATTTCTAGTAATAAAACCCCTGAATGCAGCTTAAAATGTCTTTGTGTTTCTTTTGTCCCCAGAATATATCCCATTAAGGATGTGCAGTCAAGTTACTATGTTTAATGTCCCTTGAAATAATTCTGTGCCCTGTGCGGTTATGCCAACAATTTGATATACAGTTAGGACTTTGTGTCTCCATTTGTTTTTGAATTTTAGAAATTGGTTTAAATATTTTAATAATTTTTAAATTATGTAAAACATTTACATAGTTCAAAGTCAAAACTGCAAAATACAGCACAGAGAATTCTCACTTTAATCTCCATCTCCTATGTTCTTTTATTCCGTTCCTTCTCACTGTAGGTAATGTCTGTTAGTGTTTGATTTATCCTTCTGGTTTTTCTTTTTAGAAAATATAAACAAATATTTATACTCATTTTCTCCTCCTTTTTATTACACAAAAGTGACATTTTACAAGCCTTGTTCTGTGTCTTGCTGTTTACATTTAGCAATATATTCTGGCACTTACTCACTATCATGATATAGAGATCTTCCTTGTTCCTTTTACTGCTGTTTAATACTCCATTGTGTGGATATTGTTATGACAAATTTTTCCTCATTCCATTGAACTGCTGCAGAATACTTTACTGTGTGGATATACCCATATTTTATTCAATGAGCGCCTTATTGATTGACGTTTGTTTGTTTTGGAAATGCTCCTGGGAATAGCATTGCCTTCCCTAAGTAGTGTGCTCTTTAAAGACTAGCTTTCTAGGGTGGGGTGGGGTTTAGGGGACTCACTGATCTGCAGTGTTTGCAGATTTCTGTGGTGAAATACTCCCACCATGGCCACTACCAGGCTACCAATGTGTATTTACTGAATGTGGAATTGGAAAGAGATGTGCAGTAACACAACATTATATAATATTGCTACCATACAGATATAATAGATGTAAATAAACTCAAGAGCATAGAAAGTAGTAAAGTGTAGTAAAGGTAGTTAGGAAATAATTAATTTTTAGTATTTATTACATTTGTTTTTAATATAATTTATTTAATTTTAAGTTTATATATTTGTATTTTTAAAATGGAAGTGTTTATCAACTAGCTTACAAATATTCCTGAAAATTTAACAGTTGGTGGCTCTTGAAAACTGGTGTAAGCTGCACACCAATGAGTTTACATTTTATTTTAATACTTGAATAGAACGTTCTTCTATCATTCTATGTAAGCCAGTTAGCGCTAGCTGCATATTATGGCATAGATAAGGGTCTACTTTTCTCTCAGGTAGAAGTTCAGAGGTAGGCAGTCTAGAGCTTGTGTGGAAGCTCCATGATCATCAGTGCCCTAGGCTCCTTCTTCCTCTCTGTTCTGCCATCTTAGCAGCATCATGGTCCAAAGTGTCTAATGGAGCACCAGGCATCAATCATGTCCATATACCAGAGAGAAGGAAGGAGGAAGTGAGAAAGGCAAACTAGTGGCACTGCCCAGTTGAGTCTGCTGCCTTTTAGGGTATTTCCTGGAGGCACTACATAGCACTTCTGCTTACGGTTTCCTGGATAGCTCTTAGTGACCTGGTCACACCTAGCTGAAAGAGAAGCTGGAAAGTGCAGCCTTACCAATGTAGCTTGCTGCCCCCAATAAAAGCAGGTGTTTTTGGTTTTTATTTACTAAGTATGGTAAATTGAATTATGTACCCCAGAAAAAGCCATGTTCTTAATCTCAATCCCATCCCTCTGGGTGTGAACCCATTGTAATAGGACCTTTTTAAGATGCTATTTTTAGTTAAGGTGTGGCCAAATGAATCAGAATGGGTCTTGATCCTATAACTGGAGGCCTCATAAGGAGAAAGGCTTGGGATGGAGCTGGAAGCCAGACGTCAGCAGGAACCTGGAAGAGAAAGGAAAGGACATCGCCAAGTAACAGAAAAGCCAAGGAACCCAAGGGTTGCCTGCCAGCCCGAATGCTAGCTACTCCAGGTGGAAGCAAGTCTTCTAGCCTCTGAAACCATGAGCCAATAGATTGCTGTTGTCACGCCAACCTGTTGTATGGCATTTTGTCTTAGCAGCCTAGAAACAAAGGCACTAAATAAGCAAGAGAAAATGGATTCTGTGTAGGCAACTAGAAGTCTCTACTCCTCTGCCTAACAGGATCTTTCAAGCCCACCCCCTCTGAAAAGCCACCTTTGACCAAATCCTCTCTATATCTCTTCTCCAGCATTTACTCTCCAGTGATTATTCTGGGTACAATATAACATATTTTCTTGTACCATTATTTTGGTGTTTCGTGTGTATATGAGGCTTTCACTCTCTAATTTACTTACACTTACATACAATTATAAACTCATATGGGCAAGATCTGTATTGTACAATATTAATATACAGTATACCTGGGAGAAGCAAAGAAACAATACATATGAAAAATGAAAAAATATAAAGTGCTACCTACATGTTCCTTCCTTATTTTTTTCTTCCTTCTTCTGGTTAAATGTAAAGGGAAACTTAGACAAGATGAAGTATAAATACTTTATCTTGGCTGGAGGAATGCCATTTGAAAATTGCTGATAGGTTTCGGAACTGGAGTTGGAGATGCTGATTTATTTCGAGGTCAGGTTACCTGTGTTCTGAATTTATCACCAGAATGACTCTTTAGCTACACACATGTGAATTAAGTTATTCTAACAGAAGTTACATCAGGAAATGGTGACTGCCCTAGCTCTAGTTCTGTAGGAAGATAGAGTCATTCACCTCTCACCCACACCTGTTGTCATATGGAGTTCAAAGTTTGCAGAGAGGGGATTAGATAAATTTGTATAGGCACAATAGCCTTCTTAGAGGAAAAGGATCAAGACCCCATCCCTTCTCTTTGAGGTTATAATAATAATGATAATGATGAAGACTTATTGAGTCAAATACTGTTTTAGTTTGCCAAAGGCTGCTGATGCAAAATACCAGAAATGGTATGGCTTTTATAATGGGAAATTTATTAGGTGTAAAAGCTTACAGTTCCAAGTCTGAGAAAATGTCCAAATCAAGGTACCATCAGAGATGCTTTCTTACAAAAGTTAGTGACTGGTGATCCTGGCATCCTGCCACATGATGAGGCAAGATGGCAACAGATCTCTGCCGAGGTCCTGCCTTCCCCTCAAGGCTCACCGTCTCCAGGAGCCCAGCTGTGGGCAATCAGGCATATGGTTTGTCACTTTCCAGGTCTCCTCTCTCAGCCTCAGCTGCTCTGCTCTCTCCCTAACCCAGCTTAGGGTGATCAAGCATATGGCTTTTCAGCCTTGCTCCGTGGGCCCAGCCTCTTGAAAGCGTCATGCCTCAGTTTCTGTTGCCAGTGATCCTTGAGACCTCTCTCACACATGGCGGGATCAAAATGGCAGAGCTCCCTTTTCTGTGTGTCTTCTTTATCTCTGTGTCTCCACATATATAAGGCTCCAGTAGGAGGGAGGACACCCAACCTGAGTCACATCTCACTGATGTAATCCAATCAAAAGTGATCTGATCAAGTGACCTAACCAAGGTCCCTAAACCAAATCTAATACAATCAAAGGCTTTCACACCCACAGGAATGGATTAATTAAAAAACATAATCTTTTTGGGGAATTTACCAAATTCAAACTGTCACAAATATATTATATGTATTAAAAATCTGATTGACTGGGATGGCCCCATTTGAGGTCAGCAGAAAGGAAAAAAAAAAAAGACCATTGGAGGAAACTCACAACAAGCGAGGGAGGAGTCTAAACAAATTTTAGGTGGTTGGTTGTTGGAGGACTTATTTTGATCTAGTGTGTGGTGGATGCTGGAACCCTTCTGGATTCATCTGCCTTAGCACCATGGATTTGGTTTAGGGAAAATGGCATCATGTGAATGAATTAAAGCATGTAATCCTTGGGCATGCAGGCATATTTTGGTATAGAATACCCTGTGGTAAACAGAACCTTGCTTCAGGTGTTGAGTTCCCTATGTTGCCTTGATTTCTGTGTCACCACTAGGCTTCCAATTTAGGTACTGTAGCCCTGAGTTTCCTTGGGAACACTAGCAAAAGAACCCAGGGGCAAAGGATACTCTTTAGGCCAACTTGGGCAGGTGGGAATGGAGCCATTATAATTTGAACATTATAAGAAACATGACCTTATTTTTACCCTGAAAAATTAAATATACTGGCTATATTAATAGAATATACTTTTCATCAGATACTAATATTAATATATTGATAATTCCATTCTTAAAGATAAAAATATGATATAGAACAAGCTATATATTTGAAACAGAAATAAAAATAGGAAGTCGACTGAAATTACCTGAGTTTAAAATTAATTACAGGAGAATATATTTTGGTAAATTTTTATTGAGATTATACACAGGCACACACATATGCATTCATCTTAAGTGTATAGCTCAATGAAATATCACAGAATGAATAGACTTGTATAACTAGTCCCCATATCAAGAAATAGAAAATAATCAGGTACCCTAGCAGTCCCTTCGTGTTCCCTCTCAGTCACAACCTCTCAAAGGTAATGATTATCCTACTTATTATTATATATTAATTTTGCCTGTCTTGAACTTGATAAGAATTTAATCATATATTATACTATTTTGGGTCTGGCTTCTTTCACTTGACATTATGCTTGTTTTGTAAAGCAATAGTTTCCATTGTATGGATATGCCATAATTAATCCATTATACTGTTGACAGACATTTGGGTTGTTTACAGTGTATAACTATTATAAATTGTGCTGCTGTGAACATTCTTGTAGGAACCTGTCCTGGTTTGAGTCTTTAGTGGGCCCTAGAAAATTATGTTCTTAAATTAACCCATTCCTATGCATGTGAACCTATTTATGTGGGACCTTTTGGTTAGACTCAGTTAAGGGCCTTTGATTAGATTGCAGGACCCAGGGTGGGTCCTAATTCTTTTACTAGAGTCTTACATAAACAGGACAGAAAGCAGAGACACACAGAGAAAGAGAACTGTAAGCTTTTATCCTGCCATGTGAAAGAGTGCTCTAGGATTGCCTACAGCCACAGAAAGAAAAGAAAAACGCAAGAGGCTGAGAGAGAGGCAGGAGGCTGGAATCAGCAGAGCAGACCAAGCTGAAGAGATGAAGCCCAGGGAGAAACAAGCCATATGTCTGATGGCGCACAGCTGAGCTCAGGGAGAAAGTGAGCATGGAGGAGAAGGCACAGACTGGCCACCATTTTGCCTCGCCACATGGTAGGAGTCCAGGATTAGCGGAGTAGCTGACCTTCAGTGAGACAGCCTCTCTGACGATGCCTTGACTTGGACATTTTCACAGTTTCAGAACTGTAAGATTATATCCTAATAAATTCCCATTATAAAAGCCAACCCATTTCTGGTATTTTTGCATTGGCAGCCTTTAGCAAACTAAAACAGTATCTTTTGGTAAATATGTGTATGTACTGGGTATACACCTAAGCTTGTGCTGGGTCATAGAGCATGCAAATGTTCAGCTTTATTAGATCCTTCCAGGCAGTTTTCCAAAATGGCTGTACCAAACTACATTTCTACCAGCAGTGCTTGGGAGTTCAGTGGCTCCCTAGCCTCACCAATACTTGATATTTGTGGGGTGTTTTGCCCAGGACTCTTCTTCAGGGTGGAAGTGCTCATTCGCCTTAGCTGCTAGTAGTGTTGGTGGCTGACAGCTCTCTGCTGAAGCCCCCTCTGGGAATTGCCCTCAGGCAAAGAGTGATTCCACACCCCAAGGTCATTCTCCCTCCACGTGGAGCAGCTACATGTAATGACTAATCTGTGGTGGTGATAGTGGTGGTGATGGTGGTGACAGTGGTGATGGTGTTAGGCATTTAGTGGGGGATGAGTTTAGAGGCAATTTCCAAGGGCTGTTCCAACTCCAGAGCTCCCAGAGGACTGTAAGATTAACTGAGGCTTCTGTTGCAGGATTTCTCTCTCTGCCTAGTCCTGCTCCCCTCACACTTCTTGGGTATTGTTTCCAATAAATTTCCTGCATATAATTTTCAAAGTCAAAGAGTATGTTTCCTGGGGAAACCAACCTATGATATTGTCAATTTTCTAAAAATTTAATTTTAGCTCTTCTGGCGGATGAGAAATCGTATTTCATTGTGGTTTTAATTTCCCTTTCCCTGATGACTAATGAGATTGAGCACCTTTTCATATATTTAATAGGAATTTGGAGTTTCTCTTTTGTGAAGTCTTTTTGTGTCCAAGTCTTTGCTCATTTTCCTTTTAGGCTGTCCATCTTATTCTTTCCTTGATAGATATTCTTTGTTGGGTATATGTATTTCAAATAGCTTTTCTCACTGTGGTTTGCCTTTTCACTCAATGATTTTTTCTGATTTCCTGAAGTCTTTTATTTTAACATAGTCCCATTTATCAAAATTTTCCTTTTAAGTTTGGTGCATTCAGGGTTCTATTTTTTTTTATTTTTTTTCTCCTGGCTTTTCAAATTCTTCTCAGCAGAAGCATTGGTTTGTTACAAGTTACTCCATTAGAGCCAGAAGTAGAATCCAAGAGGAATAATGATGGGTGGCTGGTATTGCAGCAAGAGTACTGGTTTGGTGGCAGGATTCCTGGATTCAAGACTGTTCTCTGTTGTTTACTACTACAATTGTAAATGACCTCGGGCAAGTCAAGAGACTCTGCTAAGCTTTAGTTTTCTTGTCCATGAAATTGATATCATAGTATCTTACATCACATTGTTTCCATAAGAATTAAGTAAAGTAATTCGAAGTAAAACTGTTTTATGAAGTATAACAAATTTTATAAATTTTTATAAATTTAACATGGCTCATATTTAATTTCTACAACTATGGATATCGTGAAGGCATGGCAAGTGTCTTTTTGATCATTGAATCCTCAACACCTAGCACTGTTCTGAAACATGGTAGGATATTAAATATAGTTTGGTGAACTCAACCAAAGCTAATATATTAATACATTAATGGTTACAATGTTTACATACTGACTCCAGAGTAAATGCACACTGTATGCCCAGTAGTTATTGGCACCACATCTGAATTAATCAGGATCATGCTGCATAGTTGTTTATCATTTACATGAAACATGTATATAATATTGTATGTAAATTTCTTGCATTCTTCTTAGAGGATTATTCTCTTTCTGGGCATGAATAGAAATGTGCTGAAGGTCTATAAATGGTGGGAAATTCCAACCCCCCAGGTCTGGTAGGAGGAAGAGGTGGCAAGAATACCTTGACACTAGTAATGCTGTAGGTTGAGAGTGTGACTATAAACAGAGGTTCCTAAGGGATGTGTCACTGAAGCCTGTCAGTTCTCATCTTGCGGTCTTTACGGTTTATGCAAATAAGCCTGCTCCGAGGAATTAGCTACAGTTGTTACAGGTGACAGGTTTTGTTTTGCCTTAACCCCATTTCTGTGTGCTTTCCATCAACCCCACCACCACCATCACACGTGCATACATATCTCCTCATCAGATTTGAAACTCAAGTGTGGAGTACAGGTTAGATTAGTGTTTCCCCATCTTACTCTTTCACATAGAACCCTCACAATTTCTGCAATTTCTACATCTCTATACCACCTATGTACTATTTACCTAAGATTTTCTTTGAAGTCATTTTCTTTTTCTTAAATGAGCATATTTTAAAAGAAACTTAATCTCACTACTACAAATTGAAAATCAGTATCACTTATCAAGACTGTGATAAGAGTAAAAATAGTGAAAACAAAACAATTTTAAAAAATGCTGCATGGATACCATTGGCTATTGAGGACTCAGAGCCCCTGCTCACTTTGTTAAAATAAAGCAACAGTGAGGGAGGTATTAAAACCTCCCTAAATCGAGCTGTTACCCTTGATAAAATCAAAAGACTGAAAGAGAATTGAAAAGGGAGCAACTTCTTTGCTATGTGGTTCCATTTTATTTAATGATTTTCCAGCATATCACCTAACAGCATGTGGCAGTTTGAAATTATTTTATGAATCCCCAAAAGAGAAAGATTACGTTTGTGGGCTGGTCTACTCCTGTGGGTATGAGCAACCTTTTCAATTGGACTATGTCAGTGAGACGTGACTCAGGTTGAGTCTCTGCCCTCTCGAAGGGTCTGAAAAAAAACAGGAGACACACCAGAAAAGAGAGCTCCACGCTTTTGGATGCTGCCATGTGACAGAAAGAGGAGGCTCAAGGAGATGAGGCCCTGGGGAGAGATGAGCCATTTGCCTAATAGCTTGCAGCTGAATTTGGGAAGAAAGCGGAGCAGCTGAGCCTGAGGGAAGAGGCCATCAGGAGACAAGCCCTATGCCTGGGTGCCCTCAGCTGAGCTCCAGGAGAGAGTACAGACTGGAGGGCAAGGCAGAGACCAGGCAGAGATCCCCTGCCATCTTGCTTCAACACATGGCAGCTGACTTGGGTGAGAAAGCACCTTTTATGGTGCCTTGAGTTGGACTTTTCACTGCCTTGGAACTGTAAGCTTTTACCCCAAATAAATCCCCTTAATAAAAGCCATCCCATTTCTGGTACTTTGCATACACACCCCTTCGGTAAACAAAAACTCAGCATCACAGCATCTCACATACCACCAGTAGAACATGCTTCATACTTTGGGATACACTGGGGTGGATCTCCAAGTTCTTTTTCAGCTTTCAGCATCAACGGTGTTTCACATATTTCCTCTGCCAAGTATTTTTGTAGTTCCTCCCTGAGTACTCACTCATTCACTACCTAATGCAAACTGTCCTTGACTCACACCTCATGTACAAACGACTCCTTTTTACCAATGACTGCTCCCACTCCCAGTGAAGAGAGACACTATGAAAAACACTTAGGAATGTTATGTAAGAAATAGAAACAGGGAAACAAACTGTGAAAAGCAAGAAGTAATTGGGAGATGACTCAGACAAAAGTCATCCTGCCTCCTTGACCTAGAACATTTTATTCCTTTTCCCAAACATTTTCTTTTCACTTCATTGCATTTCCCATTTGAGATTTATTTGGGTTAAAATAAGCTTATTCTCTTAAAAAGCAGATTCCTCTAGGAGGATTAAGAGCTGATCAGTCATCCACACCTTAGTAGAAATTAATTTTAAAAATCCAGCTATTTCCTTAACACATGAGATTATCTAAGTTGAAGGAAAAGGAATAAATAATTTTGATAAGTGATATATCTTGCGGGGCTTGGGAGTATAAGAACAGAGAGGATTGGTTGAGAGGGCATAGAGAAGCAGAAGAGAAATAGTAAAGGAAGGTGAGAGAATCTCAAAGTAAAGTTTAACATAGCTTAATATTTTCTCTCTTCTTCCTCCTTCTTACTTTCACCTTAATTCCTATTCTAGAAGCCTAGAAGTCAGATTACCACAGAAAATGATACAGTTCACTTACTTAATAGATTAAGTCTGTTTTTATACTCTAGGACTCTCTCTACCATTAGTAAAATTGCTTCTAAGGGAAAATATATTCTGTGTATGTGACAACAACATATTCACTGAGTTTGGGGCCATATTATTTGGTGACCTGAGACCTGTCTGTACAGTGCTATGCACACAATGGGTAATGAAGAAATGCTATTATTTCCATCTGACTTTATAAATCTCCAGTGGGACAGAAAATGTCAGGAAGATTGTTGGTACAAAATGGATTTCCACAAGAGAAGGTTTTAATTTTGCATAAAGTGTTCCTGTGCCCTTTTGGATCTTTATTAGGTTTCCATGATGGTAAGTGCATGAGTTGTATTGATGGCTTACAAGCAGGTTCTAGGTCAGTGCTATTCAAACTCAGTGGTGAAGGACAAGGCTTTTTAAATTCCTTATTAACTTCTAATTTGTGGCAGACCAATCTTAGTATGCAGTTTGTTCCACATGTAAGTCTGATAACATCCAAATTGGTCTGTTACCTCATTCAACAAGACAATTCCACCATGGATGTTGTGGCAATATCAAATTCCTGGAAGAGTTTCTAAAACCTTCCAATATCTTGGCTTATCTCATTGTAGACTGGTGAAAAGAAGTTTACTAATCACACTTGTAAAATGACATGGTCCTTGCAGCCCTGGGATATCCTTTTATTGACCTACAATAAATGTAATCTAGCAGTGTGGTCACAATAATCTGAGAATTATTGGTTTGTAACATGAATTTGCCAACTCACTTGGCATAATTTTGTTGCTATTCTAATTCTTTTCAACTGTACCAGACAATTTGGTGGCCAGATATCTTATTCATTAATTGATAATAATTTTAACCAATTATTATAATATTTACATTATATAAAAATAATATGTAAAATAACTTATAAAGCATTTTCTGTCAGGTTAAGTTTTGGTGCAGCAACAAATGACCCCTTAATATTGCAGAGCTTTACAACAAATATTTACATCTTGTTCATGCTATTTGTTCATCATGGGTCAGTTTCAGCTCAGCCCCACCTTCTGTCCTCATTCTAGGACCCAGGATGAAGGAGCAGTTCTAGCTGGGACACTGATGGTCTTGAGGTAAGGGAAAAATAAATGGTGGTGTCCAAATGATGGCTCTTAAAGCTCTGTTCAAAAGTGCACACATAACTTTCTCTCATATTTTATTGGACAAAGCAAGTCATGTGACCAAGCCTGAAGTCAATGAGGCACAGATGTATAACCTCCCAAAGGGAGGAGCATGGGGGGCACAGGGCAGCAAAGTATCCAAACACTTACAATTTTCCCACTAACTGTTAAAATTTGAGTGAGAGTTGGGATAGAGTAGAGAGACATTTCAAAGTGTGAGGAATCCATTCCATAACCTAGAAGGATAAAATGACTTTTACTAATTTCAATACCAACTTGAAACATTTACTCTGTGTTAAAGGTTCTGTAGGGGAAGCAGATATGGCTCAAGCAGTTAGGCACCCACCTACCACATGGAGAAGTCCCGGGTTCGGTTCCCAGTGCCTCCTAAAGAAGACGAGCAAGACAGCAAGCTGACACACCTGCCTGGCGCGGCAAGCTGATGCAGCGAGATGATGCAGCGAGATGACTCAATGAAGAGACACAGCGAGGAAACACAATGAGAGACACAACAAGCAGGGAGCGGAGGCAGCTCAAGTGATTGGGTGCCTCCCTCCCACATGAGAGGTCCTGGGTTTGGTTCCCAGTGCCTCAAAAAAGAAGACGAACAGAGAGAAGACAGCAAGTGCAAACAATGGGGGGTGGAGGGGGTAAAGTGTGTGTGGAAGAAATAATTAAATAAAATAAATCTTAAAAAAAAAAAATCTCTGCAAGATGAATTGGTTCTTGAAATATCGTAAGTGGGAGGGGTGGTGTTTTGGCAGCCTCATGGTAACTCGGTCAGTTTTAGCCCACACAACTTAGTTTACTGCCCATGCCTATGGCTCCAACTCCAACCCAGGCAGGGGAGGAAGGTGCATGAAGCTTTATCAGTCTTTCTAGGCACTTACAGATGGTCTTTGCCTGCACTGCTTGGATCACTGCACATGGCTGTGGCTTCATCCCCACCCTTTGCAGGGGAGAAAGGTGGGGGGAGATTCATCAGTTCCTAGGGCAACATGGAAAGCTTTAGCCTCCATGGCTTACAGTACTAATCACACCCTTGGCTGCTTCTCCACCCCCAACAAGGGAGAAATGGCAAGAAACAGATGAATAACAGCTGAAAAAATTCAGATTGGCTAAACATGAACAATTACAAAGTTCCAAAATAAGTTGACTCAAGTATATAAGAAGGGCTGTAGTCAAAGTCAATCAAGTAGAAAGCCCTAGACTAAAGAGAGAAACTGAGCCCAGAATAAATACATCAAGAAAATCAAATACCAAGACACCAACAAAAAATTACAAACCATACTAAGAAACAGAAAGATATGGCCCAGTCAAAGGAACAAACTAAACCTCTATATGACATAAGGAATTGAAACAAGTGATCACAGATATTCAGACAAATCTCCTGAATAAACTCAATAAGATGGAAAAGAGATTAAGGATATGAAGAAGACACTGGGTGAGCACAGAGAAGAATTTGAAAGCATACATAGAAAAATAGCACATCTTATGGGAATGAAAGACTCAATAAATGAATTAAAAATACATTGGAGGGAAGCGGGTGTGGCTCAATGGATAGAGCTCCCGTTTACCATATGGGAGGTCCCGGGTTTGCTTCCCGGGGCCTCCTTGTGAGGGCAGGCTGGCCGGCCGGCCTGCGCGGCGTGGTAGGCTGATGCACCAAGACCTCACAGCAGGAAGCCGGTGTGGCTCAATTGATAGAGCCCCTGTTTACCATGCGGGAGGCCCTGGGTTCACTTCCCGGGGCCTCCTTGTGAGAGCAGGCCTGCCTGCGCGGCGCAGTGGGCTGATGCAGTAGGACCTCACAGCAAGGGGGAGATAAGCAGACATGGAAGAAATGCACAGCGAATGGACACAGTAAAACACAAGCAGCAAGGGGGGGGATAAATAAATAAATAAATAAATAAATCTTTTAAAAAAAATACATTGGAGGCATATAACAGCAGATTTGAAGAGGCAGAAGAAAGAATCAATGAGCTTGAAGACAGGGCCTCTGAAAGTGAACACACAGAAGAGCAAATAAAGACAAGAATGGAAAAAATGGAAGGGGTCTCAGGGAACTAAATGATTGCAAGACCTGTGCAAACATATGTGTCATGGATGTCCCAGAAGGAGAAGAGAAGGGAAAAGGGGCAGAAGGAATATTTGAGGAAATGATAGAAAATTTTCTAACTCTTGAAAAACATAGATATCTATGTCCAAGAAGCACAACATACCCCAGTCTGAATAAATCTGAATAAACCTACACCAAGACACATACTAATCAGAATGCAAAATGCCAAAGATAAAGAGAGAATTCTGAAAGCAGCAAGAGAAAAGTGATTCATCACATGCAAGGGATGCCCAATAAGATTAAATCCTGATTTCTCATCAGAAACCATGGAAGCAAGAAGGCAGTGGTATGATATATTTAAGATATTACAAGAGAAAAAATGCCAGCCCAGAATCTTGTATCTGACAATATTGTCTTTCAAAAATGAGGGTGAATTTAGAATATTCAAAGATAAACAGAAACTAAGGGAGTTTGGCACCAACAGACTGACTTTGCAGGAAATATTAAAGGGACTGCTACAGCCTGAAAAGAAAAGGCAGGAGAGAAAGCCTCGGAAGAGAGTATAGAAATGAAGATTATCAGTAAAAGTAACCAAAGGTGTAAAAAAAGTGCTGAAAATAAGATATGACAGGTAAATCCTAAGGTCAAAATAGGTGAAGTAAGGAAGCGGGTGTGGCTCAGTGGATAGAGCCCCCGTTTACCATATGGGAGGCCCGGGTTCGCGTCCCGAGGCCTCCTTGTGAGGGCACGCCGGCCTGAGCGGTGCGGTGGGCTGATGCAGCAACCTCACGGCAGGAAGCGGGTGTGGCGCAATGGATAAAGCACCTGTTTACAATATGAGAGGCCCCGGGTTCGCTTCCGGGCGCCTCCTTGTGAGGGCAGGCCGGCTCGCGCGGCGCCGTGGGCTGATGCGGCAGGACCTCACAGCAAGGGGGAGATAAGCAGACACAGAGAAGACATGCAGCGAATGGACACAGCAGCACAAGCAGCAAGAGGGGGGATAAATAAATAAATAAATAAATAAAAATAGGTGAAGTAAGAACTGCTTCACAATAATAACATTGAATATTAATGGATTAAACTCCACAATCAAAAGACACAGACTGACAGGATGGTTAAAAAATGAGCCATCTATATGCTGTCTACAAGAGACTCACCTTAGACTCAAGGATACAAATAGATTGAAAATGAAAGGCTGGAAAAAGATATTCCATGCATGCAGTAACAAGAAAAAAAAAAAAAATCTTGAGTAGCTATTCTTATATCGGATAAAATAGACTTTAAAAGCAAAGCAGTTATTAGAGACAAGGAAGGGCTATATATATATTAATAAAAGGGGCAATATATCAGGAAGAAATAACAATCATAAATATATATGTACCTAACCAGTGTGCCCCAAATTACATAGGCAAACACTGGCAAAACTGAAGGGAGAAATAGATGTCTCTACAATAATAGTTGGAGACTTCAATACAGCACTCTCATCATTGGCTAGAACATTTGGGCAGAGGATCAATAAGGAAACAGAGAGCTTGAATAATATGATAAATGAACCAAACATAATAAACATATATAGAACATTGCACCCCAAAACAGCAGGTTATACGTTCTTCTCAAGTGCTTATGGATCTTTCTCCAGGATAGACCATATGTTGGGTCACAAAACAGATCTCAATAAATTTAAAAAGATTAAAATTATACAAAGCACTTTCTCTGATCATAATGGAATGAAGCTAGAAATCAATAATGGATGGAAAAAGGGAAAATTCACAAATATATGGAGGTTAAACAACACACTTTTAAATAATCAGTGGGTCAAAGAAGAAATTGCAAGAGAAATCAGTAAATATCTCAAGACGAATGAAAACAAGAACACAACATATCAAAACCTATGGGATGCAGCAAAGGCAATGCTGAGAGGGAAATTTGTAGCCCTCAATGTTTACATTTAAAAAGAAGAAAGACTAAATCAACAACTTAACTACACACCTGGAAGAACTAGAAAAAGAACAACAAACTAACCCCAAAGCAAACAGAAGGAAAGCATAACAAAGATTAGAGCAGACATAAATGAAATCAAGGAAAGAAGAACAATAGAGAGAATTAACTAAACCAAAAGTTGGTTCTATGAAAAGATCAATAAAATTGACAAATCCTTAGCTAGACTGACAAAGAAAAAAAGAGAGAAGATGCAAATAAAATTAGAAATGAGAGGGGGAACATTTCTACTGACCCCTCAGAAATAAAGAGGATCATAAGAGGATACTATGAAAAATTGTATGCCAAAGATAATGTAGATGAAGTGGAAAAATTCCTAGAAACACAACCTACACTGACTCTAGAAGAAATAGACTTCAACAAACCAATCACAAGTAAAGAGATTGAAACAGTCATCAAAAGCCTCACCAAAATGAAAAGCTCTGGACCAGATAGTTTCACAGGTTGATTCTACCAATCATTAAAGAAGATTTAATACCAATCTCACTCAAACACTTCCAAAAAAATTGAACAGGAGGAAATGTTACTAAACTCATTCTATTAAGCAAACATCACCCTAATACCAAAGCCAGATAAAGATATGGAAAAAAAAAGTACAGACTCATTTCCCTAACGAATATAGATGCAAAAATCCTCAACAAAATACTCACTAATCAAATTCAATGACACATTAAAATAATTATTCATCATGATTGAGTGGATTTTATTCCAGGCATGCAAAGGTGGTTCAACACAAGAAAATCAATCAGAGTAATACATCACATTTATTTTAGTTTGCCAAAGGGCTGCCAATGCAAAGTGCCAGAAATGGGTTTACCTTTATAATGGGGATTTTATTTAGGGTAAGAACTTACAGTTCTGAAGCTGTGAAATGTCCAAATCAAAACATTGGTAGAGATGCTTTCTCAGGGTCCTGCCACATGGTGAAACAAGATGGCCACTGATCTCTGCCAAGGTTCTGTCTTCCCCTACAGAAATCTTCTGTCTTTCGGAGCTCAGCTGTGGGCAACCAGGTATAGGGCTTGTCTCTAACCGGTCCTCCTCTCTCAGTCTCGGCTGCTCTGCTTTCTCCCCAAGTTCAACTGTAAGCTATCAAGCATATGGCTAATCTTTCCCTGGGCCTCAGCTCTTTGAGTCTCTTGGGGCTTTTCTCCTTGAGCTCAGCTATAGGTAAACCTGGAGTTCTTTCTCTCACATTGCAGGATCAATTATGGCAGCTCCCTTTCTCTCAGTCTCTCTGTTTATATCAGACCCAGCAAGAGGGTGGGGACTCAACCTGAGTCACACCTCACTCCTGACATATTCCAATCAAACATTCTCACACTCACAGGAATGGATTAATTCAAAAACCTAATCTTTCTCTTGTTGGGATTCATAAAAGAATTTCAAACTGCCACAACATCAAGAAATCGAAGAAAAATCACGTGATCATGTCGATTGATGCAGAAAAGGCATTTGAAAAAACCCAGCATCCTTACTTGATAAAAACAAACTCTGAAAGATAGGAATTGAAGAAAACTTTCTCAACATGATAAAAGGCATATGTGAAAACCCACAGCTAACATTGTACTCAATGGTGAAAAATTGAAAGCTTTCCCATTGAGATTGATGCCCCCTGGCACCACTGGTATTCAATATAGTGCTAGCAGTTCTAGCTAGAGCAATCAGTCAAGAAAAAGAAGTAAAAGTCATCCAAATTGGAAAGGAAGAAGTAAAAATTTCACTATTTGCAGATTATATGATCCTATACCTAGAAGGTCCTGAAAAATCTACACAAAGCTACTAGAGCTAATAAACAAGTTCAACAGAGTGGTGGGATACCAGGTTAATACACAAAAATCAGCAGTGTTTCTAGAGCAATCTGAGGAGAAAGTCAGGAAAAATTTTTCATTTGCAATAGTGACTAAAAGAATTAAATATTTAGGAATAGACTTAAAAGACTTAAATAGACATTTTTCCACAGAGGAAATAGAAATGTCAAAAAGCACATGAAAATATGCTCAATATCACTAGCTATTAAAGAAATGCAAATCAAAACTACAATGAGTTATCATTTCACACCTCATAGAATGGCCATTATTTAAACAAACAAGCAAACAAAAAACCCAGAAAACTACAAGTGCCAGAGAGAAGGTAGAGAAATAAGAACACTCCTTCACAGTTGGTGGGAATGTAGAATTTTGTAACCACTGTGGAAGACAGTTTGGCAGTTTCCCAGGAAGCTAAACATAGAACTGGTTCCTGATCCAGCAATATATCAAGAAGAACTGAAAACGGGTGTGAACAGACTTTTGCACACTGATGTTCATAGCAGTATTACTCAGTTACTAAAAGATGGAAACAACCCAAATGTCCAGCAATTGATGAATAGGTAAACAAAATGTGGTATATACATATGATTGGATACTATGCTGCTGTAAGAAGAAATTAAATTGGGAAAATATGACAACATGGATGAATCTTGAGCTCATTATGCTGAGTGATATAAAGCCAGACACAAAAGGACAAATATTGTATGGTATCGCACTAATATGAACTAAATAAGAATAATAAATACATGTAGTTAAAGTCGAGAGTATAGGTTACTAGGAGATAGGATGAGAACTGAGAAGGGTACCAATGCTTAATGTATGTAGAATTCTTAATTAGCTTGATTTTGAAAGTGTGGAAATGGATAGAGTTGATGGTAACACATTATAGTGATTATAAGTAACACTGCTTATTTATAAATGTGATTTTGGCTGAAAGGGGTAATCTAGAGATATAAATGTCAATGGATAGAAAGCTAGAGAATAATTTAGGGACTGTATAACGGTGAACCCAGT
>JAQZBX010001537.1:44126-81839 GCA_029593785.1 Cabassous unicinctus
CCCCCCCCCCCCCCGTTTGCTGTTTTCTGTCCATTCGCTGGGCAATTCTTTGTGTCTGTTTCCTGTCCTCTCTTCTCATCCTTCTCCTCCTGTCTTCACTGGGATTTGATCCTGGGGACCTCTGATGTGGGAGAGAGGCATTCTGCCACCTGTGCCACCTCGGTTCCTGGTTTCTTGGTGCGTCTCGTCTTGGCTCTCCCTCCTGTTACATCATCATCTTGCTGCATGGCTCGGCGGGGTCTGGCACACCCGCGCACGGGTCCTGGGGGCATGCGCACCTTATGTATTTTTCTTTATTTTACCAAGAGGTACTGGGGATTGAACCCAGGTCCCTCCCTCCGTATGGGAGACAGATGCCCAACCATTTGCGCCACATCCACCCCCTATTGTAGTATTCTTGCATCAATATCAAAGAAGGTACTATGTCAATGTTAAGCAATAATAGGAGTGTATTGGATTTTTTCTTTTGGACAAATGAAAACGTTCAAATGTTTACTGGGGCAATGACTGCACAACTCTGTGATGAAAGTGAGAGCCACTGAGTGTACACTTTGGATAGAATATACAAGTCACGGGACTGTATAACACAGTGAACCTTGTGGTGGAAGATGGACTGTGGTTAACAATACAAATATGAGAGTGTTCTCTCATGAACTATAACAAATGTACAATACTAATACATAGTGTTAATAATAGGGGGTGTATGGAGAAAAAAATACCAAATGTATGCTGTGGATCATAGTTAGCAGTAATATTTTGATGATGTTCTTTC
Organism: Cabassous unicinctus; assembly: GCA_029593785.1. Lineage (NCBI taxonomy): Eukaryota > Metazoa > Chordata > Mammalia > Cingulata > Chlamyphoridae > Cabassous > Cabassous unicinctus. The sequence continues at coordinate 44,899 of JAQZBX010001537.1, forward strand.
ATAATCTGTAACAAAAGTTCCACAGCAATACAAGTTGTTTGTGGAGGGGTGACATATAGGAATTTTGCACATTATGCATGATTTTTTTGTAAGCTCACAACTTTTCTAATAAAATAAAAAATATATCATAAGTGAAAAAATGTCATAAGTGGAAAGTGTATCTTTCTCTGTAAGGATTATAGATGATTTATATTAAAAACAGAAATATCATGAGAATTTATCTATCTCTTTCTAGTATATATGGCTGACATATAAATAAGCATGATTTTAAAGTAAATACAAAAAAGAATAAAATCCAATTGGATACTAACTCAACTTGTGCCTGAAGTTTCAAAACCTTAACACAGTGTTGTCTATTTTTAAAATATTTTATCTTGATTTGTATGGTTCATTTTAGAAGATGAGGATATCACAAATAAAGAGTAACATATTAATGTTTGGAGACTTTTCAGATAATTCCTCATTTAAGAAAATAAGATAGGACACCTCCAATCTAGAGAGAGGAAGTCAGACTGGTCTCAGAAGTTTTTAAGAAATTCTTAATTCTCTGTGTATAGAACCAAAATTCTTTCACACCTTTCTTTGAATAGGACTCATTTTAGCATCAAAGAATTAGTAAGCTTCCTTAAGCACCTAACATACAGCTGAGGAAAAATTGGCTTATTTGGGGTTAGAACTCAAGATTTATTTTATTTTTAAAACAGTTTAATTTGGAATGCTTTGTCAGAACTAGAAAGAAAGGACAAATCCTTGCAACTTGCAGACATATAGAGGAAACGTCATTTGCCTCTTTCCCTTCCCTTCTTTCCATTGATTTCTTATGTTTCTTTTGAGCCTTATATTGCTGTTCCTTTAAGCTCCTCTTGGGATGGCTTTTTCTATTTTCTACTTTTTTTCTATTTTCTGTTTTGTGACATATCAAAAGTACATTTTCCTAAGAGCTCCCAATATTTAAAGTCAGGAAAAAGAATTGTACTGTTCCTGTACTAGCCAGAATATCCAGCTACACTTGTATTTGTCAGGGTTTTCCAGGGAGACAGAACTGATAGGATTTATATATATATAATGTAAATATTATTAGATTTATTATAGCAATTGGCTCACACAAAAAGGGAGGTGGGCAAGTCCAAATTCCGATGGGCAGGCCGCAAGCTGGGAACTCCTATGAATTCCCCAGGGGAAGCTGGCTGGCTGAAATAGAGATGGAAATTCTTTCTTCTGATTGCCGAAATCATCAGCTCTCCAATTCAGGCCTTCAAGTGATTGGATGAGACTTCTCTCATTGTTGAAGGCAGTCTCCTTAAGTGATTGTGGATATAATCAACCATAGTTGCAATCAACTGACAAATGATTTAAATCCAAAAAATATCTTCACCCTAATGGTCAGACCAGGGCTTGCTTGACTAAACAACTGAACACAGTAACCTAGTCAATCTGATACATGAACTTAACTATCACATGTGGTTTTAAGTGAATTCAGGGTAACTGAGTACCATAAGATAGAGAGCAATCTCTCATAAGCTGTGAGTTAAATATGAATCAGTCTAAACTCAGCAATTAATGGGCTCATTCATATCAAACAATAACTTTAGATTATGTCACAAAGGCACATTTAAGGCTCATTACGAGTAGGCTTTTTATATTTCTATTTTAGAATGAGAAATTGATTATTATTCTGGAGATAAATTCCACTTTGCTTGATATGTTCAGAACTCTGGAAAAAGTATAAATTATCTAGTGAAATGGAAAAACACTAAATGCTTCTTAGTTCTTGATAATTTGGGAAAGGTGAATAGTATAAGAATAAGGAAGAGCTCTTATAAAAATTAATGAAAGTAAAATAAGGAAAATCTAGAATTAACAAAGGCATTTACCAATGTGTGTGTGCGTGTGTGTGTGTGTGTGTGTGTGTGTGTATACACTTATACATGCACAATTCCAGATTATATGAAATGAAAGTCTTCAAGTTTGGGAAGTCTAAGGGGCAGCCACATCAGAGTATCAGCAAGAAAATGTATCACTTTAAACTATATGTCATTTCTTAAGTAACTGCACTTAATATTGAAATTGTGGGAGCAAGAAGTTAATTGCTCCCTTGTGTCCTTGGGACACATCACACCACCGACCAGAGGATGGCAGGATATATTCCCCACATCAGGGGAAAGGTAGAGCCTCTAAACAGAAATGGAGATCCATTTTCCAGAATATGAGGAGATGGATGATGGATAGGAAGAAATAACAGATGTCATTACTGTCCTTTAAATTTGTCCCTTCACCCTTTCTCCCATGGTATAATGTGTTGGGAAACTGAGGTGTAAAGAAAAGGGGCCCCGACTTGGATTTAAGCACATGATTTGACCTGTAGCTCTCTATAATGTTAAGCAAGTTATATATCCCTTTTATGGGGCCTTAGTTTTTTCATCTGTAAAACATATAATAACATATTCTTAAAGTTTCCTTCTGTTTCATACGATAAGAATCTCTGATGCAAACCCGGTGCTGTCCATGGTTCTGCCAATTTAAGAGAAAACTTTATTACTATTTAAAAGACTTCCTTCTGATAAATAACCCAAATTAGAGTTTACCATAGTTAAACAGCAAAGTTCTGAAGGCAGAATCTCAAGAAACCACCTTTTTTGGCATGACAGGGAGCTTTGGATGGAATCTTGAACTGGGAATTAGGATATGTAGTGCAATGCACATCTGTGCTTCTGTATGCTTGGCATCTACTCACCCTTCTCCAATGAACAACACCATGGTTTTCCTTTGGTCCATCAATCATTCCCCATCAGTCTATGTGGTTCAGGTAGGGTTGATATAACTTCCCCCTACATGCACATGCATGCATGCACACATACACACACACACACACATACACACACACTTTACTGGTCATATTCACAGATGGGGGTTGTAGTTCTGCTCAAGACTCCAAACTGGGCTGAACAAAGCTGAGAGTCCACCCTGGCAATTTGGTAGGAACTTTAAAAAAAACACACACCTATTTCAACTAAGGTTGATAAATGGTAGAATGTTATCTTGGATATATTTGAGAAGAAATCTTATGAGAATGATGACAAAATGGGAAAATCAGATCTGAGAAATAGAAAAACATATCATCATTCTTTGAGCATATGGATCCAGTTTTGTTTGAAATCCATCCTTAACTGTTTCTGTTTTATGAATTAATGAATATTTCTTTTCTTCTTCTTCTTCTCCTTCTCCTTCTCCTTCTTCTCCTCCTCCTCCATTTCCTCCTCTTCATAAGTCTTCTCTGATTTCCCCTCCTGTGATTCACTTTCCTTATTCTCTGCTTAAACTCCACTGTTTGAATCTCTTAGCATATATTTCCTTTCATTTATTGGGCCCCAACTCTTGACATAGTTGGGGACCAATAAAGATTTCCTGTGGCTATTGTTCCTAGCTAACCCTTCCTGGACTATGGTCACAAAGCCTCAGTAACTCTTGCTTGTTGCCCTGACTAGGCTCTGACCAGCACTCAGGAGCAAGCAAGTTGTAAAGGAAAGAGAAGAGGCAACACAGAACTTATACTTAGGGCTTACACCTCAGTTCCACCACCTACTGTGTGATATGGATAATTCTTTAACTATGGTGAGCCTCACTTTCCCCCTTCTAGATTAGGAATGATCATACTTAGTTTGTAAGGCATTGGGTACAGGACACACAGGGTACCAAGGGCAAAAATCACATTCCTCCTTTCCACCAACAACTCAGAGATCAGTCAGGGAAAAAACTGAGATTCCAGAACCTACTCTTGGGATAAGTTATTTGAGGATTAGCCTCTTGGTAATAGTGGAATTTTAATTAAGCTGCAAACTGTTCTGCTTGCTATGAATTCTGAAATTGCTGAGTTCCTTCTAGCCGCAGAGTTTTTGTTTGTTTTTTTTTTCCAAATCTCCTTTCCTTCCAGGAAATAGCTGCAACAGAGCACGTATTTCATAAAGAACATGTAAGATCTCCTGATTCTGAACTTTTGCACTTTAGAACAAAGACATAAGACACACTCTAAAATTGGAAATGAACCCTGTACTTTTTGAGTGTAGCAGAACTCTGGCGAGGCAGCATTTATAAAGGATGAAAAGTCCTGGTGTTCCAAGTGTAGATGTTACCAATGGGACATGCCTTCTATTGTATGAATATTTATAAAAATCGATCAAGTATTATGTCACAAAGGAAACTTCATTAAAATCCCCAAAGCAGAAACTTTCAGGCTACATTCTCTAAATTACAAGTTATGAAAGAAAGATAAATTTTTAAAAACATATAACTTGGGAATTGAAAAATATGACAAAACCAACAATCTTCCAAATAATCCTTAAATGAATGAGGAAATATGAACTCTTGTAGCGAGATCTTAGAAGCTATATGACTCCATAAACAATTCAACATTTTGTGTGTATAAATTAGGTTAGGCTAGCCTGCAGTAACCAACAATCCCAAAAGTTTGGGTCTTAGTACAACAAAAGTTTATTTCTACCTCAAGTTGTATATCCAGGTAGGCTGGTAAAAAAGCTCATCAGCCACCCAGGAATCCCAGCTATTAGAGACTCCATTTCAACCTGATTCCGTGATTGTTGAGGAAGGAACAAAAAGGACACGGTGATTCTCACACAGACTCTTAGAACTTCTGCTCCAAAATAACCTACATTATTTCACTCACATTTCATTGTCTAAAGCAAGCAATATGATCATGCCTACTTTAAAGCAGGAGATGTGCACCCTACCATGTACCCAGAAAGAAAGTGGAATTATATGTGAATGTCTCTGATGGCAACACAAAATAAAGAGCATTAGGTTGAGAGTGGGGAGATGGGGCTTCTGGTCCTGACTGTAATTCACTATGAGAGCTGGCTCCGCTGTGAGAAGTGGCTCAACTTCTCTGCTATCTGAAGATGACAGAGCTGATTAGATGCTCTGAGCCTCTGTGCTCACAGGCACGGGGCTGGGCTCTGCTCGTGTGGAGTGGCTAGACTGGCCGGCCTCTACTCGTGTGGGTGTGCTGGAAATGGATTTGCTCCTGAGTCCTTAATTCCTAGTCAAACACTAGATGAAAAGATCCCTTAGTAGGGAATCCAATTAGATTTGTGGCTGGGAAGATACAGGAGAATTTGCCTTCAAAGACAATCAGTCTTAGGTAGGAAGAGGAAACAAGGATCAGATCAGAGCCCTACGGAGTTGGCTTTAGTGATCAGGAACAGTCAGGGAAAGCATGGCTCTACTGGAGCACGGATAACATAGAAACAAATAGTGAAGACTAATGTTTAAGGAAAAGAAGAACCTAAACATGGAACAGGCTGCTGTCAGATGGAGGACAGAGGGCTGGGCTCAGGTGGGGGACTTTCCACAACCTCCCATGCAATGAAGAGTCACCTGGGTCCCTGGGAGAGTTCCTCTGGGAAGCCATCTCTGTAGAGAAAATTTCAGCACCTCTTCCAGCAGATCAGCAGTACTTAGAGTCAAAGTCTCTAGAAGTAGAGTGAGGGTCCAGATGGGAGAGTAGTAGTCACTTTTGGGTAAAAATGAAGAGTTTAATTTCAATTCAACATTAGCTGGTGGGGGCAACAGCCATAAACCAAATACTTGCAGTACAATGAGGTAAATGGAATAATGTGTGCAAGGTACTGTTAAGAATATAAAGGGGGAACGGGTGTAGCTCAGCGGTTGAGTGCCTGCTTCCCATGTACAAGGTCCTGGGTTCAATCCCTGGCCCCGGTACCGTCTAAAAAAAAATAATAATAATATAGAGAATAATCTAGGGAATGAATAACACAGATTGATGAGAATTGTGGTTAATAGTACATATACAAGAATGTCCTTCTATGAACTAAAACAAATGTGCATCACTATTGCAAGGTGGTAAGAATATGGAGAAGCATTAGAAAAATACAATTAATGTAACATATGGAGTATAGTTAACAGTAATACTGTAATATTCTTGCATCAATGCCAAAGATGTACTGTATTAACAAAAGGAGGGTATGGAAAAATATACCAAATGTACACTATAGACAATAGTTAGTGGTAATAGTCTGATGATATTATCTCATAATCCATAACAAATGTTCCACAACAATATAGTGTGTTGGTGGAGGAGTGTTGTATGGGAATTCCACACATGTACATGATTGTTTTATAAGTGCTCAACTTCTCTAATAAAAAAATATATATTTTAAAAAGAATATAAAGGATGAATGTGTTAGAGTTGGTGTGGTGGTGGGGAGACTGTTCAGAGAAAATTTCCTGCTAGAAATAAGGTCTGAGCCATCTCAAAAGGAAAATAAGAATTCAGAGACGTTCATTGCAAGCATTAGGGTACAACATGAGCAAGCAGCAAAGGTAGCAGATTGAGAATCAGTGGACACATTTGTGAGAATTAATGGGCATTTTTGTCAGACCACAAACTGTTCAGTGCAGCTGGAGCCTAAATACAAAGCAAGGAGAGGTGGGAAGTGAGGTGGAGAAGGAAACAGGGGCTTGGTCATGAGTGGGCTTTTATACCATGAGGAAGAATTTGGACATTTCCCTGTAGATAAGAGGCCACAAATTGGTAGAACATGGGCTGATTTTGACTCCTGGATTTTTTTGGGGGGCGGGGGGGGACTACATAACATAAAAAATTGAAACATCATTTAAAAATTGGGAGATTTAACATATCAAAAAATATAGATTTCTGGTCTTTCCAGGAAAAAAGCAGAAGATCTGGCAACTGTGGGCCTAAACTCTGATATGGCAAATATTACCTGGAGACGATTATCAGTCATCTCCTCTAGATGTGGCATGTGTATTCCAGTTCCTCACAGCCCCTCTACTCTTTACTGACCCCCTACCTTGCAACCAGCTTCTGTCCTTCCTTTTACCTGTGTGGCCCTTGTAGTGGAGAGAGCATCTGAGAAGGAGTCAGATACCTGGGTTCAAGGTGTTGGTTGCCCTCAGCTTGCTGTATACCATGTGTATTAGGTCAGTAGGTCTCTCTGGTCTTCAATTTCCTTATCTCTGAAATCCAGATGAGTTTATTTACAAGATCCCTTTCTGCTTCATTATTCTGATTCTATTATAATAAAAACAGTGATGAAAATGCTCTAGCACTTTACAGTTTTCAAAACTTCCATATATAATCTCCATAACCCCTGTGAGAAAAATACTATTTTCCTGGCTGAAGATAGGAGTAAACTGAGGTCAAGAGAGGCTAAGATATTTAAAAAAAACAGCAGAATATAAGTGTTGGAGAGGATGTGGAGGAATAGGAACCCTCATCCACTGTTGGTGGGATTGTGGAATGGTCCAGCCACTGTGGAGGACAGTTTGGTGGTTCCTCAGAAAACTAACAATAGATCTTCCGTATGATCCAGCAATTCCACTGCTGGGTATATACCCAGAAGAATTGAAAGCAAAGACACGAACAGATATATGCACACCAATGTTCATAGCAGCATTGTTCACAATTGCCAAAAGTTGGAATCAGCCCCAGTGCCCATCAACAGATGAATGGATAAGCAAAATGTGGTACATACATACAATGGAATATTACTCAGCTGTAAAAAGGAATGAAGTGCTAACACACAGAATAACATGGATGAATCTTGAAGACCTTATGTTGAGTGAAGCAAACCAGGCATTGAAGGATGAACAGTATATGACCTCACTGATTTGAATAGAGGAAAGTGAGCAGTCTCTGAGAACCACTGTCTGAAAGATAGGTTAACAAGGGAGAGAAAGAGAAGAGTAGGTTGTGAGCCATCACCCATATGGATATAATCTATGGTAAAGTCATAGAGTATAGTTGCATATTGAAGGATAGGACAGGTAGGTAGTGATATTACTGCATTTGGTGGTGCAGGGTTGACAGGTAGGTAGATTAGGAAGGGCAGGTTAGAATACCCAGGGCATGTAACTATGAATCTTGTCATCCAATGAGTCAAGACAGGGGAGTGTCATATGCCCCAGGGAGATGGGGAGGAAGGAACAGAAAAGATCAAACGGGGTATTTAGTGGTCATGGGAAATGTTTTTCATTACCTTACAGTAATGGACACAGGACATGGTAAATATCATCAAAAATTATTAAACTGTACCATCTAAATTGTAAACTATACTGTAAACCATTGACAATGTTTAGTAGCTATGTTTCACTATTTGTATAACAGTTATAACAATGCTACCATCCACACACACACACACACAAAAGGTTTTAATATGGGGTGAGGAAAGGGAAAGGACGTTGGGTATATGAGCGTCTCTAGTATTCTGTGTGTGACTTTGCTGTGACCTAAAACTTCTTTGAAAATTAAATGAAAATTTGGGAGACACTGGGGAATGAGACGGGGAAGATGCCATGGTACAGACTGGACATCTGATAATGCAGTGATAAAAGGAAAAAAAAATTAAAAAAAAATTTTTTTTGTTTTTTTCCATTTTTTGAATGTCTCGATCCATTAATTATATTTTATTTTTAGTTTTTTTTTCCTGAGCTTCCATGTATTTTATCTCTTGCATTTAAGTTTATCATTATTATTTCATTTTCCTATTAATTGTATTTGGTTATTATATGGGCTTCATGTTCAGGGAAGGTTTGGATCACAGAAGGGTTACAATGAGGGCTGCAGAGGATCATTGGTGGGGGGTGTCTGGGATGGGGGATTCATGGGAGGAAGTTCATCTGAATATACATGAAAGATATATAAAATTGTTCAAATGATCAAGGGATGGGGCATGGTCACAGTGGGTGGACAACCACTCAATAAATGAGGGAATACTGAATTCCCAGCCTGGAGAGCTCTGCCGCATTCTCCAAGGGAGCAGCAACAGTCCCCCAAGTGCAGGGGCAGTGTCTGGCAAAAGAGGATGGTCCACTGATGGGTTCTTGTTATTGATGACTAGCCTTATGAGTCTTTGCTCTTATAATTGAAACTTAGCCTACTGTTATGGGGTGCCTAAGGGTTGCCACCTGAGAGGCTCCTTGTTCCTCAAATGTGGCCTCTCTCTAAGCCAAACTCAGCATATGAGTGCATTACCTTCCCCCCAACGTGGGACATGACTCTTGGGGATGAGCCTCCTTGACAATGAGGGTTTAATACCAAGTACCAACTGGCAATACAAATGGAAAAAGACCTTGAATAAAAGGGGGAAAAGGTAAAGACAAATGAGTTTATGTGGCTAAGAGACTTCAAAGAGAGTCGGGAGGTCATCCCAGAGGTAATGCTTACACACACCTCAGTAGGATCTCATAGAACACCAAAGTGGATATCACCCCACACAGAGGGGTTCCTGAGGGCTCTGGAGACACCCAGGTCCTATATAAGGGGGGATAGCCCCAGAGATTGATGCCTTATCAGTGGGCTCTACTTTGGAATCTGTGCTCCTGAGAGTGACAGAGTTGGACTCAAATAAGTCCTCCTTGCACATGGTCCATCAGTCCCTTCTATTCAAACCTATATGTGATGCTGGAGTTTGTAATTGTACTTCCAGAGACTGGAGCCTCTGGCCTGCCCATGTGCCAGCTGTGCCTGGAATCTCGGGGGAACTGCAACTCCTACTCTACAGCTCAATGGACTCACCCAAGTCACCTGGTGAGGAGATGATGATGGACAACAGCTATCCCAGGGAATGGAGAGAGCCTGCAGCTGCAGGCAGGATAATCCTATTCACCATATCCATGGGATATAAGCCCACTCTCACTTGGAGGTGGAGTGGACTTCACCATCCCAGACTCCTCAGGATTGGGGGAAGAGCTATGGACTAGAGTGGACTTAATGGTATTCTGTTGTAGACATATTGTGATTCAATCAATGGAAGAAATTATAACAGTGAGGTGGAGCCAGTGGCCACTAGACACTTTCGGGGCAGGGAAGGGAAAAGCAGTTGTAATACAGGGGCTTTTTCAGGACTTGGGAATTATCCTGAGTGACATTACAAAGACAGACATAGGCCATTTTACATCAGCATATACCATGCAGAAATGTGTGGGAGAGAGTGTGGTCTACAATGTGAACTATGGTCCATGCTTAGTGGCAAAGCCCCAGGATGTGTATATCCATTGCAGGTGATGTGCCACACTAATGAAAGATGTTTATGTGGGAGGTTGTGGGAGGTGTGGGAGGTGGGGAACATGGGAATCCATGTAATTTTTGTGTAACATTTATGTAATCTAAGCATCTTAAAAGAGAGGCTAAGAAACAAATCCTGTGCCCTTTCTCCCTCACCACACTATGCCATTATGCTGCACTTTAATTTCCCGCTTTCTAATGGTCCCTTGGGTTGATGTAGAATGATTAAAATAATGAAATGTAACCAATTAAGATGTATGAGATGCAGCTCCAAGGCAATGGGAAAGATTCCACATGATAAACAAAAATAACCTTATTTGATTTTTAACCCTCATGTTTTTTGTAACATGTCTTGGTATCCTGGATAAGAAGGAGCTAAACTGAGCCCATAAGGTTTTCGCTTACTTCTTTTCAGACAATTTACTCAAGTGTAAAACCTTTGAAGCAATTTTGTGATCAAGTCTGAAAACAATTTTTTAATCTCCAGGTGCAGTAAAGCCTGAAATAGAGTGAGGTGGTGTGTATGCAGGGAATGCAAATGTCACTGATTCCATGTTGACCAGGGTTTTTGGCTCTTCTTATGTGTTCATCCCAAAGAGAGAGGAAGCCAGACTTCTAAAGATGGAATGGCTAGCTGTCTTCATGATAACTGAGCAAGTAATCAGAATACCAAAACTGGGAAGTCAAGTCCAGCAACCAGATATTTTGTTTCAAAGAGAGGTGAATTTGAAGTTGCTGGAAAGCAGCAGCAGATACCAAGGAATTACAGGAGTCTGGCTAGGAGCTCATCAATCCTGTTGATACAGAAAAAGTGTGTGAAATGACAGATAATTAAGGTAATGATACTAACCCAGACAGGAAGGCTAGGGGATAAAAACAAGCTGAGCCTTTGATTATGTATCATCTCTGATGGTGGAACAGAAAGGCTTTGCTTAGGTGTCTTTATTACTGTGTATATGAGCGACAGTAGTTATTATGATGCTCTTGTGAATTAAGGTGAGTGGTGTATTTTATTTTACAGAAGAGCCTTTGAACACCTGAGATGCTGATTGGTGAAAAGACATCCTGAGCTGAAAGGGAAACGCCAAGCTCACATTCCAGACAATTATCTCCTATCACGTTCTTCTGGTCTTCATTCCAGTGATCAACCATCAGATCAAGAGGTTTCTGTTCTTTCCACCAAGGTTCTACCTGTTAATCCTTTCTAGGACTCATTCTCTGTGGTAAATCACATCACACAGCTATATGGAGTCAAGTATTTGACTCTATTGTGGAGAAGCTTGGGTAAAACATCTCTACAGCCAGGAAATATACAGGACACAGCAGAATAGTAGAGAATTAATTTGAGACAGATTAACATAATTTTGGCTTCTTTGAGCCAACCTCTTTGACCCTGGGTCAGCTAAACTATTTCTCTTTGTGCTTTGGGGAAAACAAGGACCTTTCTGACTGAGTTCCCGGCACAACGGATTTTAGGTCAAAGCTGCTTTCTTTGTGATCACTTGATATCTAAGCTTATGATCCCTTTTTCTGGACCCCACACCCACCACTTGGACTGGCCTCTAGAACACCTTTCACAAATGATTTCTCTAACATTGTCCTCTTGATTCCTTTAATTGAATCTCGCCCCCTTTTCCAGCCTTGGTTCTTTTCCTCTCCATCATTCCTTCTTCCCATTTTAGTTTCCTTAGTTGAGTGACATTTCTTTCCCTGAATCCTTCTCTCTGAACTTAAAAACTCCACATCTTTATTGTCTATTTTTCTTCTAGTTAATTTCTAACTCATTATGAATTTTAAGAGAGAGAGACTTCTGGTAAAATTGAAAAAGTAAGTTCATACTCTGGCATACTCCCTCTGTTCCAAAACATAGATGTGACAGATAAAATATGACAAAAGTAATAAAAAATATTAAATCAAATCTCTGCAATTAGTTTTCATAGGTTAAAATTGACAAATTTTAGAAATTTCATATAGTTCTTCTTAAAACATAACTGGATTAAAAAATAAGATAAATATCCCTGTGTATCAGAAATGAACAAACACTGTAAGCAGTGAGTGGGACTGGAGTTATAGTCTTTCTGACTGTGAGCGTGGAAGCCTGCAGTAGCAACCCAAAGTTTGGCTTTTTCAGGTAAAATGCTCCATGAGAGTTGGAGGATAAAACACTGGGTTATTACATAAAGCCAGGTGCTGGAGTGGGACTCAATGTCTCATAAAAGAATGTTAGGGCAAAAACAACAAAACTGCTGCTAAGCAATGCTTAGAATCTCTGTATCCTTGTAAATGTATGATTAGGGAGGTAGGAGAACACAGACTCAAAAGTTTCACCTACAACTGAACCAAGCTGCTCCCTGACTCAGTGACTTAACTGACCATATCTCAATGATCACACCAGGTCAAATCTCTAAAACGTCATTATGAATCAGTTGTGTTCTGGATTGGGAGCTGGGGGGCCAGGTAGAGACAACTTTAAACTCCTAGAATGAGGGAAAGCACAGAAGGAGAAAGAGAAAATGAAAACAAAATCCATTCACTTCAAAATAAGCCTGAAAATTAATAATTGCAAATATATAAAGGAATCAGATAGATGTGAATTCATTACAGATGAGATTATTATAGAATATAGAATATCATTATAGAATAATAATCTGACAAAGACTTTGAAATATGTGTGTGTAAGGTGCCCAAGGAGATAAAAGAAGGCATAAAATCTGTTAAAAAATGAGAAATTACAAAACAGAAAGTTACAGAAATGAAATCTGAAATGAGAAAGAATGAATTAGAAATCCTGGAAAACAGAACAAAGCTGTAGTTTTGAAATACAAAATTTCACACTTGTAGGAAGAATTAAGTAATTGGAAGGTAATACTGAAGAATTCACTTAGAATGCAGCACAAAGAGAAAAAAGGGATAAAAAATATTAAAGCATGCTGAAGAGACAAGAGAGATGTGTATATACTAATTATATACTAATTATTTTTATAATTTATTTTTATTTCTAATAACATTTATTTGGGCAATTTTATAACTAATTTACAAAAATTATAATATTTAAAATTTTAGTTTAAAATTAAAATTTAATTTTTGTATTTACATATGTATACCTTCATTTGTAAATATATGTATGTAAATTAAATTTATATAAAATTAAAATATTTTAAATGTTTAAACAATTCATTCTTTATTGCCACTTCTCTAAAACCATGAGGGGGTTCAAATATATTTCTATAGTTAAGTTTTCACAACTCACTTTCCTCTTCTATACTTTCCTTTTCTATACTTTCCTTCACATCCTGATGCAGTCCCACATCCCCTAGAAAATTCTTCCCCTTTTCCACCTAAGATATCTTTGTTCTATATTGTGGCACTTTATTATATAGAGTTCATTGCCCCTTAGCTGGAAGTTGTTCCCCTTTTACTCCTATTCTGGTTTCCTCTCTATTTTTCTCCATTATTTTGAGTATCCACTACAGAATTCAAAGAATTTACTTGAGAAAAATAGAACTCTTCTTTTGAATTAAGATGCCATTGATGGTGGAGGTGAAGGTACATTGGACATCACGGTGGCAGCGGTGATGGGAACTTGAGCAGGCAAAGATTGAATTTTCTTTGATGGTAGAGGGAAGAAAAATGTGAATATTATGTTACAATTTTTGTCATATTTTCTATTAACTTGAGATGATATTGTACATATAAATTTGAAACCAACTTTTAAATTTAATGTATTATGAAATTCTCCCTTATCTTTAATAGTTTGCTATAACATCTTTTTTTTTGCATAGTATTCCTTGGTACCATGACTCTTTAATCATTTCTCTATGGTGGTTTTAAAATTTTCATTACTCTACATAAAGCTTTAATGAGCATCTTCATAGCTATATCTGTGTCCATATCTAAATTCCTAGAAGAAAATTATTGGGTCCTAGGGTATATAAAATATAAAAAGTTTTTAAAATAGATTAATAAAAAAAAATCTCAGCACCAGTGTTGTGAGTCACAAGTAAGCTTTTTCAAGTATTCACATTTATATCTTATATCCTTAAGATAGCTGTGATCCACAGATAATTTGTGGGCAGATTTTTGTTATAGGTTATTGTCTCAGCTTTCTCTGCAGAGATTTAAATATGAATCTTTTCAGTGGAGTGGTAAATCTGTCTTTAAATACTAGGCAAATCCAGGATAAGGCAAAAATTAATATCAAAGGACTTTTGTAAGAGGTTTCCTTCCAAAAGTCCTGTGACAAAGATCAGGAGACCCAGAGAAGGCAAAGGGACATTTGTCTAGCAGTCTGAGGAGCACTCCCCACCCCCAAGAAAGGAAAGGAGGATCTGTTCAGTCCCCCCTCTTGATTTGTCTCACTGAGAATTTACCCAGCCTCCCTTGTGTCAGACTCTTGCTACTGAGTTTAGTGATCTCATTCAACTCATATTATCATTTGTAATTCTGCATATGAAATAGACAATGGGGAGAAGGGAGAATGATGGGGGTAAAGGGAAGAGAAGAAGGAAAGAAGCAAGCAAAGTAAGTGTGACCTGGTATGTGATCATAGAAAGGAGGAAACTTGAAAGGAAGAAACCAGAGTTCCTCAGGTTAGCCACACTCAAACCCTCTCAACCAGCTCAAAGGATCTTATCTCTACACAGTGTTTCAGAGGATTCTCTGTGAGAGACAGAACTCTGAAGTTTCAGCTGTACTAATGATTGCAAACAACCTAAATTTGAGTCCAAGTCATATAATTTGGTACTTGCTAGCTTTTTTCTGATTTATTTCTCGAATACAACTCATAAATCTCCTGTGAGATTGTAAATTATCCATGGTCCTAGATGGTATCTCCTTTGGTATCTCTCTCCAGTATGCAGCTTAGCCTTTGGCCCACATTGGGCATGGGGTGGTATTCAGCATTATATTTTCTTAATAAATCCATCAGGATAAAACCCTTTGT
This sequence comes from Cabassous unicinctus, assembly GCA_029593785.1. Lineage (NCBI taxonomy): Eukaryota > Metazoa > Chordata > Mammalia > Cingulata > Chlamyphoridae > Cabassous > Cabassous unicinctus. Next base: position 59,904 of record JAQZBX010001537.1, read on the forward strand.
TGTCAGGATTTTGAATTTTTAACTTAACTGAATGAGAAAAGTTAGAATGCCCCTGGGGAAACTGGCAGGTAAAGTTAGATTCAAACGTCAAGCCACACGGAATAACTGTAAGAAAGGAGAACTGGCTTGCCTCCAGATTGAGATGAGTCTTGGATAATACATGGCTTCTGAGAAAGGTTTCTTCACATCCACATATCCTTCCATCCACGTATCCATCTACCCACCCACCCTTCCACCCATTCATCCACCCATCCACCCATCCACTATCCATCCATCCTCTCAGCAAATGTTCATCAAATACACACAACACTCTGTAATCACATGCTTTTGGTTTTTGCCAGTTTCTCTGCCTGAGATGACATCCCCCCATTCTCTATGATGTTTCTTTTTATCTTTAAATAGTCTTAGATTAGATGTTATCTCTTCAGAAAAGCTTTTCTTATTCCTTAAACAGTTTTAAGTGCTTCTCTCCCCCACCATGGTACCATTTTGACTTCGACATAACCCCATAAAATAAATTATAATATTGCAGTATAAACACTTGTTTCAAGTCTGACTCTCATTGACTATCCTGCTACCTTTAGCATCAGAACAATCTCTGGCACACAGCAGGTGCTCATATATACTTGAGGAATAAATGAGTGAATGCAATACTATACACATTAAATGTCAGAAGGAGGCACTGGCTTGGGTCCCATCAACTTTGTGAATTTCCACTCAATTGCAATTTAAGTAGGGCATCAGAGTGTCAGAGCAAGTTACTCCAGCACCAGGTGGAAGCAGGAATTCCTGTACAGAAGGCAACCAAAGTCAATGCTTTCAACACAGATGGGTTCTGACAAACAAGCCCAAAAGGTTTGCAGCAATTAAGGATAAGTAGTTCTTTTAGGGATCCAGAAATGAAGGCTTGCTAAACATACTTCTAACACCTGATTTCATCTTTATGTGAAGTATTTCTCAATACCCAAATGAGTTGGCAAAAATTGATCTTTTATCAATACACACCCTTCCAGGAATTTTAATAGCTGGCCATATATCTGTGTGCATGCTAACTGGGTATCTTTTCCTAAGAAATCTCACTTTGGATTAAGACAAAGATAACCAGAGCAGCCAAAGTCAGCCAAAGGAGTGCTGATACAAAATACCAGAAATCAGTTGTTTTTTATAAAGGGTATTTATTTGGGGTAGAAGCTTACAGTTACCAGGCCATAAAGCATAAGTTACTTCCCTCACCAAAGCCTATTGCCAGTGTTGGAGCAAGATGGCTGCCGATGTCTGCAAGGGTTCAGGCTTCCTGGTTCCTCTCTTCCCAGGGCTCATTTCTCTCTGGGCTCAGCTGCTCTGCTTTCTCCACAAGGCCAGCTGTAGACTATCAGGTGAACGACTCTGTCTCTCTCCCTGAGGCCTCTGCCTGTGTTTAATGGAGACTTCTCTCCTTCCTCACATATCTGCTTCTCTGTGTGTTTACTTCCCAGGCTCCAGGATCAAAACTCCCACATCAAAACTCCAACTAACTCCTCTGCTCTGCCTTGTAGTTTTCTCTGTGAGTCCCTGCCCACCAAGGGTGTGGGAGCTCAACGTTCTACTTACGTGGCCCAATCGAAGCCTCAATCATTATTTAATCAAGTAAAAGAAAAACCTCTGAATCTAATACATTCTAATACGCCCAGAGGAAAAGACCAGTTTACAAACATAATCCAGTATTTCTTTTGGAATTCATAAACCATGCCAAACTGCTACAAGCACCATTTATATGTAGCTCTATAGTTGAATAATTTGGGGGGCATATTGGTTGAGTAAAAGAATTCTCCTTCCCAGAAACTTACAATCTCCTTAGCAGACACTTACAAATTAAAAACATCTGAGAAGCAGTCTTCCGTGGACTAATCTGAGACTCTATCACTCATTGCTTACACTGTGTTAGAAAATATTCTGTGTTTCAAACAACACATTTAGAAACAGACTTTGGAAATACAAGACTTGTATCTATACTCCTTCAACTTTCAGTAGTTCCCTTCCCTGTTGCCAACTGAACATCCAAATTATAAACCTGGTATACAACGTTTTCCATGCTCCAAATCCAGCTTATCCTTCTTGCTTTTTTTTTAATTAAAAAAAAATTTTTTTTAGGAGGTACCAGAGATTGAACCCAGGACCTCATATAAGAGAAGCAGGTGCTCAACCACTGAGCCACATCAGCTCACCAATAAAAGTTGGTTTTTCCATTTGTTTTGTTTTGTTTTTCAAGAGGTACCAGGGATTGAACCTGGAACCTTGTACATGGGAAGCAGGTGCTCAACCACTTGAGCTACATCCGCTCCCCCAGCTTACCCTTCTTGACTTACTTCCCGCAATTCCTCCACACAGTCCTGTGTTTGGCCAAACTGAACTGCACATACTTACCAAATCTACAGTGCTTTCCCTGCTGCTATACATTTGCTCATGCTATTCCTCCATCTCTATTTGTTAAAAACCTATCCTACCTTTGAGAATCAACTGTAGCCTTTCCCAGTTGCCCTCAACTAAATCCAACTACTTCCTCCCATAAATACTAAAGGTACTTTCTTTCTCTATTTTGAAAATCATGAGAGCTGCCATTTATTGAGCAACTGCTATATGCTGAACTCTGCACTAGGCACTTTACAAACATTGTTTAATAAAATCTTTGTGATAGTTATATGGGAATAGGCATTAATTTTACATGTGAGGAAACTGAGCCTCAAAGAGGTACTGCTAGGGTATAAGGACTCTTGGTTGCAAGTTAACACAAAGTCAAACAGGCTTAAGCAAAATACCACCACCACCAAAAACAGAGCAAGAGAAAGAGAAAGAATTTATTGATGCACATATATGAAAAATCTAGGGATATCTGACCTCAGGCATGGCTGGACCCAAGGCCTCAAAGGATGTCTTCAGAACTCTGTCTCCATTGCTTTTGCTTTGCTTTCTTGTATTGAGGTCATTTACAGACTGGCTTTCTCCATGTCATGTTTGGCTCCTGGCATCTCTAGTTTTACATCCTAACTAGCTTAGCAGTCCTAGTGAGAACAAGAGAGTCTTCTTCCCAATAGCTTTGGCAAAATCCTCAGGATTTACTTGGACTCAACCAAAATAGATCACATGTCCATCTCTGAAGATAGGGGTTAAAACACTGACCTGAATCATGGGCCATGAGGATATGGTCAGCCCCTGGAACTGTATGGATCAAGAGTGAGGAATGGTGGCTTCCAGATGAAGCCCCAGATATTAGTATAAGAAGAGGTAGAAAGGATGCTTAGCAGACAGAAATAACGAAGCTCGTGATGATGGAACCAATATTGCAGCTGAAGTCTGTCTGACTCCAAAGCTTGCATTGCTCTTAGGATACAGCACTTGGAAAGGTCTATTTGGAAAACAACAGAGAAGCAGGAGGGTTTATAGCATTTAGAATTGTCTGCTTTGTATTATAATCAATTCCCTAGCATTACCTATGAGACTATAAGCTCTTTGGAAGCAGGGACTCTTCCTTATTCAAATATTTAGCTTAAGCTCTGTAGTCAGGTAGATAACTCAAGTCCCAACTCCATCATTTATCAGCAGTGTTTCCTTATATTAGTTAAATAACCTCTCAAAATTTCAGTCTCCTTATCTATAAAATATAAAATATTAAAAATAATCAGCACTTTGAAATACTGCAATCAGGTACTATTCTAATCATGTTAAATATATTAATTCATTTAAGACTCATAACAATCCTAAGAGGTAGATGCTATTTTTATGCCCATTTTACAAAACAGAACTGAAGCACAGAGAGGTTAAGTAACTTGCTCAGGGTGGCACATCTAGTAAGTGGTAAAACAGAGTTTGAATCCATGTTCTTACTTCTATATTTTATGTGTTCTTCCTTGGGTGCTTCTTAGAGTTAAAAATAATAAATGTAAAGCACTTAGCATGTGGCCTGGTGCATAATAAGTACTCAATAAATATTAGCTATCATTATTTTTGTCCTTCACTCCAAGTGCTTAGTAATAAGTATGTGTTGGATGAATGAAAGAAATGGCGATTGCTTTTACATATTATCTTGTATGCTTGCCCATATGTTATGAGAGAGATCTTTAAGAGAGATGTGACAGAGACTGCTAATGCTCACCAATATCTGTATATCCTTGGAATATTGCTAGACTACATTTCCCAGCATCCTTCCAATTAGATAGAGCTGTGGAACTGATTCCCACCATTGTAATGGGAGCAGAAGTAAAGTGTTTCATCTTTAGGCAATGTCATTAGGAGCAAATGTGCCTCTTCCAGGACCCTTGCTCTTTAGCTGTCAACCAGCTGAATACAGAGGAAGACAAGGTCCTAGTCGGCAAAGTACAGCCCATGGGTCAAATCTGGCCTGCTGCTTGTTTTCTTAATAAAGTTTCATTGGAACACAGCCATACTCATTCACTTACATATTACCTATGGCTTCTTTCACACTACAGTGACAGAGTTGGGTAGCTGCAACAGAGAATATACGGCCCACAAACCCTAAAATACATAATATATGGCCCTTTATAGAAAAAGTTTGCTGATGGTGAAACCACATGATGGAAGGGTCCTGAGTCCCTGGTTGACTGTATGGAGAACTGCTTGCCATCCCCATCCCCCCTACCCCCCCGACTCCTCTCCACCCCTATCCCACCAACTGCATTGAATTGTGATGGAAGCGAGAAACAAATTTTTAGTGTTAAAACACCAGAACATTCAGGTTAGCCTAGCCTCACTCATATAAGCAAGATGTAAGTATGCTGAATATACATGACAACCAGCAAACGATTCTTCTTTCTGTGATCAATGAATATGTGATGGTTGCTACTGAATTCTCCTCTATTGGTTCTTGATGCCTCTTTTAATTACAGTTGAGTATAAGAGAAATTTCAAGACCTCAAGTCAGGAATATGCTCCACAAAATGAATTTCTTGAAAGTTGTGGCTACTAAGTTGCTAGTGGTTTAACTGGGTGAATAAGCACCATAGGAAAAAATGACCCTAACATTTTCTTAAGCACATACTTGGTTGGGAATAGAGTGGGGATGGACAAATTGAGAGAACTCTACCTGGCAGCCCACTCCAAAGTTATGGGAATTGGAACCAAATAGCAGGTATTTATTGACCTTGTTCCAGCTTCTGTCTTGGATGAGCAGTTTGTGACTCCTTTGATTCCTTCAATGAGAAACTCTAGGAAAAGGAACCCAGAATAAGATAAAGATGAATTTTCCCATGATCCATGGCAAATTGAAAGTGAATACAATGATGTAATGAGAGTTTGAATTAAGGGCTATTATCAGTTTATCCATGGAGTGTATTTTCGGGAGAAGAAAAGCCTTGTCAGTAATCTACATGGTCTCCAGCAGTGCCCATCCCCATCCCCATGGGTCAGAAAATGAAGTTAACCACCTACTAGGTGTTGTTTCTTTGGTTTAGCAGAACATAGTGATCTTGGGACAATAAAGCCAGTTATAGATTAACTGATCCTCACTTACCAGTTTCATGGAATCATCAAATTTCAAGTTGGATACCTGTTGCTCAGATGACTTATGTATTTTCCACGGAAGTACAAGCACAGCTGTGTACTGACAACAGTGCAGCTTTCCTGCTTACCTGCTGTTCTTCTCAACTGGGGTTGCAAATTGGCTGTCCCCAGACAACATTCCTCCTGCAGACATGTACTGTTTGACCAGTGTGGTGTTTTAAAATCAGAAACATTTCACACAAAAGTCCAAGTTTCCAACTTCTCTTAAAAACAGGAAAATCTAAAAATACCAGGCCTCCAGGCCTGCACTCCCGTTTGTCAACAATAAGTTCAAGCTAGAATTAGAAAGCACGCACCTTCCATCTTGATGAGGTTCCCAACAGCCCTTTTATCTTACCCTTGGCCAGCCTCAGTTTTTACGTTTCCTGCCTGGCTACTGAAGGGCTCCTCCAACTATCTCCTCTGCTTATCTTGATTTTTGTAATGGAGAGATGACTGAATTTGAAGCTAGAAAACCTGCATGGGCATTCCAGATCCACCACTGTGACCTTGGGCAAGTTATTCAATATCTCTAGTTTCCTTGTTTATAATAAATGGCTAAAGTCAAAGATGGAATGTTTTGACGATTAGCCAAGACAATGCATGAAAACCCTGCCTTAGTTTCAGGCTCCCTCTGCTGCAGGACCATTGCATCAGTCTCCACACTTGTCATCTTGCACCCAGTCTTTTCATTCCTCTATGCTATAATTTTTAGTGTTTCATTTATTAAAAAACCCAGGTTGAGTGCTTACTCTGTACCTGGCATGAGGCTAGGGGCTCAACGGTCAGTGAAAACAGACACTGTCCCAGCCTCATGAAGCTTACAGTTCCAGTGGGAGAGGCAGACACAAATGTGAAATTGCCATCGACAGGAGTGCTATGAAGATGACCTTGGCATTGGAGAACATGCAAAGAAGCCCTTGATGAGGCCAGGGAAGTCTAAGGTCATGTATGTTACTAAAAGAAAAGCTAAAAAAATGTAACATGGCACTGTATAGCATAGTAAAACCTCATGTGAAATATGAATATGGGTAAAATTGCATATATAAGACCATTTTTCTTTGAAATTATATATGTTAATACTACAAAATGTTAATATCAGACAAAAAATTATGCTAAGTGAAAGAAACCAGATGCAAAGTACTGCATATTGTATGATTTCATTTTTATAAAATGTAAATATAAATCAATTTATAAAGATGAAATTAGATTAGTGGATATGTAGGGCTAGGGAAGGATAGAGGGATTGAGAGATGACTGCTAAGGGGTGTGGGGTCTTTCTTTCTGGAGTAATGAAATTGTTCTAAAATCTTTTGTGGTGATGAATGCATAACATTGTGATTATACTAAAAGCCATTTATCATACACTTTGAATAGATTGTATGGTATGTGAAAATATCTCAATAAAACTGCTTAAAAATAAGTAAATAAATGTGTAAGAATAGCCAGAAATTGCACCTATGTATGGCAGGGTAAGCATAGAGAGATTGAGAGGTAAAGAATTTTCTTGTTTGTCTGTTTTTTGGTTTACTATTGTTATTGAAATAATGAAAATGCTCTAATAATGATTGAGTGATGTGTGCACGACTATGTGATTATACCAAATACCATTGATTGTACACTTTGGATGAATTGTATGCTTTATTAATATGTCCCAATAAAATTGATTTGTTTTTGAAAAAAGACGAAAGGTGCAGAAAAGTACATACAACATGCTATCATTTGTGTAAAACAAAAACAGAAGAAAGAATAGGTAGACATTTGGCTTTAAGTGCATGGAATATCTCTGGATCTTTTCAGTAATATCCTCTTATGCCTTTATTTATTTATTTATTTATTTTAAAGGATTTATTTATTTATTTATCTATCCCCCCCTTGCTGCTTGTGTCTGCTGTGTCCATTCGCTGTGTGTTTTTTCTGTGTCTGCTTATCTTCCCCTTGCTGTGAGGTCTTGCTGCATCAGCCCACCGCGCCGCACGGGTCGGCCTGCCCTCACAAGGACGCCCCAGGAAGCGAACCCAGGGCTCCCATATGGTAAACGGGAGCTCTATCGATTAAGCCACACCCACTTCCCCTCTTATGCCTTTATGACAACCAACAGGAAATGGCCTGTGAAAGGGTCTTTACAGAAATATCTTGCCCCGGCTTCAGCTGAATTCCTGGGGTTTGAATGATCCTAGACTAGTTCATGTTAAGCTTGGCGTTCCCACATCACGAATGTCCTATAACATTCATGTGTTATAGGTGTGTGGTGTAGCTCAGAGTTTTGATGTTCATGGCGAGTTTCTTACCCTTCTCCAAACAGACGCCATGTTTATGTAGGAGCTCAGTTCCATTTCTTCCCCTTGTTCAGGCCCCAGTCTGCAGGCATGAGAGTCCTACTTCCCTTGCCCAGGAGGAAGGCCATATCTCTGTCTGAAACTCCCATGGGCTCCTCTTGGTATCAGCTCATATTTATTCCTCTGCTTTGATTTGATGCTATTCTCAGCATCTGAAGATTCCCTTCCTTTTTATCAAGCTTGGTTATGTGGAAAATATTTTTGTTGTATTTTATCTAGCATGTCTGTGTGGCAAGGGGCCTGTTTAAGTCAGCTTGGTGGGCTGTGTGGTCAGAAGTGGACTAGTAGATTTTTTATAAGTATTCTTAAAATTATTTTGTAATGAAGCATGTCATGCTGTTTTGCCATTTTACATAAATATATACCTTTTGACACAAGGGAAGAAAATCCTGCATACAGCTCTCATATGGCAATGAGCTTCAAGCTTACAGAATATAAAAGTGTGTATATGTCTGGGTCCTGAGCTTCAAGTCTAATGCCATATGGCATCTGGTCTGCAGGAGCCCAGAAAAGACATTTCTTTTCTTTCTTTTTTTGTGTCACACCATCAATATTTTTATATTTATTTATTCATTATCTTAGAATCATTTTTAATCATTTTGCTGGGCATCTCTTCAGAGATCTTCCTGCAGGTATGTACATGTATATGTACATAGTTTTACCTATGACAATAAATGTACTTCTGTAATCTACCTTTTTATATAACAATGTTGTAAACATTTTTGTCAAACAATATACATCTAATTTTTTGCATTTAAAAAAGTGTATTGTGGTAACATATATACAACACAAAATTTCCCATTTTAATCACTTTCATGTATACAATTCAGTGATATTAATTATATTCACATTATTGTTCTATCATCATCACCATCCATTGCCAAAACTTTTTTTTATCACCCCAGACAGAAACTCTGTACCCATTAAGCAATAGCTACTCTTCTCACCCACCCACACCTCCTGGCCCCTAGTGACCTGTTATCTACTTTTTGTCTCTATGAATTTACTACTTGTTCTAGGTATTTCATATGTTAAATCATGCAATATTTGTCTTTTTATGTCTGGCTTATTTCTCTCAACATGATGTCTTCCAGGTTCATCCATGTTGCTGCATGTATCAGAATTCCATTCCTTTTAATGGTGAAATAATATTCCATTGTTTATATATACCACATTTTGTTTATCCATTCATCTGTTGGGGGACATTTGGGTTGTTTCCACTTTTGGCAATTGTGAAGAATGCCTCCGTGAACATCGGTGTGCAAATATCTGTTCAGGAAGTACATTTCTGATTCCCATCATTACTACAGTGTCTGACTCTAAATAGTTGCTCAATAAACGTTTGTGAAATTGAACATGGATTGAAAAAATTATCATTGGAGAAGATAGGGATTCTTGGCTTGTCCATCATGGTGGATAAAAATTTGGGTATTAGAATAGATAGTCGCAGACCTAGAATGATTTGTTGTCTCAATACATCATCCACCTTACTATACCATGGCATCTCTACTCATTCATAAAACACAGGTGATAACAATGCTGTCTGAAGTTCTTAGATACATTTTTTTATAGGTGATTCATTTTCATTCACATATCATATACTGAATATTTACTATGTGCAAAGCAATTTGCCAGGCTGATGTGGTTTAAAATGATGAATAAGAACCAGGCTCTACCCTCTACTGCTTTATTATCTAATGGCAGGGGGAGCAAAAGTATACAACCAACTATAATAAAAATAACTACCTTCTACCAAATGTTTTCAGTGTGTTAGGAACTGTGCTAAGAATTGAACATGGATTATCTCATTTAATCCTCACAGCAACCCTATGAGGTAGAAACTGTTCTTGTCTCCATTTTGCCACTGAAGTACAGAAGGGTTAAGAAACATACACAAGGTCATACAGCAAGAAAGAGACAGAGCCAGGATTGAAACCCAATCATTTTCATTCCAGACCTCAAGGGTTTATTTTGCTATATGGCTGCCCAAATAATCTGCAATGGAAGGTGATATGTTCCACAACCAGTGTTCAGGCTTGGGCTGAGAGCACGGAGGAAGAGTTCAGGAAAGGCTTCATGGACTTGGCTGTTTTTCCTGGGTATTGAAAAGTGAGTTGTGTTTTAACAAATAGTGATGGGCAAAAAGGTGTCCTGGGCTAGTAAACTGCCTGAACAAGCAAAGGCAGAGGAAGGCATCGTGGCATGTTTGAGAACATGCAACTAAACAGTCCAATGTGGCTGAGTGTGGGTTGTTTGGGTGAGAGAAGGCAGGAAAGGATGGTTGGGACTTGAATTTCAGATAAAGGACTTTCGAGTAGGAAATAGGGAGGGGGCTCTGGCATTTCTCTTACTGTCAGTCATAAATCACAGTACAGGCCATGAACAATTGAAGCCTCTAAAATCAACATAGTCTACTCTGTTTGGGAGCAGCAGAGGAATCTACCTCAAGGAGGGAATTAGATAACTTTAGAGGTTTTAAAATCTGCTCTGATCTTCCAAGGCAAGTCTTCTTAACCTGAGAGCCCTGGACCCATGGGTGGGCTTCAAAGGGTCTGAAACCTCAGGAAATTGTCGGCAAAGTTTTGAGCTGCATGAACATATACGCGTTTTGTCTAGGGAGATGGTCATTTAATGACTGCAACACTTTCTCTAAGGGTTCACAATCAAATAAAATATTGCAAACCACTGGTTTAAGGAGAGAGTCAGTAACAATCCATCTGGGGTCTTCCTTGAGCCAGGAACTGGAACCAGTGTCCTCTTCAGTGTCTTGAAGATCTGCGATTCTGTGATTCTGCAAAGACAGGAGTGAGAGTTTAAGTTTCAGATTCAGGCAAAACTTTCCACAGAAATCATCTCTCATGCATTAGCAGAGTCCTGCTCATCCCAGGATTGTAGGCTATGATGGCTAGCAGTGTGAGGTAAAGGCAAATATGGGGGAAATAGGAGGTAAAGGCAGATCTCATCATGGAAGTGCCAGTAGCAACTGAGTCACTTTTGAATGTCCCAGGAGATTTACAACGGTAACAGGAAGCTGCAATTTTCAGGCAGATAATAGCTCTCTGGACGGATCCATTGCCCTTTTAACCCAACCCACCAGAGCCACTCAGCAGCCAAACAGGTTAGACGAGTCATTGTGAGGGCAAGGCCTGCAAGAAAAAGCCCTGTGTGTCCTCCTGTTTGCCATGCAGTTTGGAAGCTTTTTGAAGGGCCCTGTTGTCACTGGCCCCAGCTGGGGTGGCTGGGGGAAGGAAGGCTGAATTGTTCAGGGAGGAAAATCAGGGTTTCCATGCAAATCCTTTGATTTGCAGAAATAGTTGTGGTGGAGGCTGGGTTGGTCATTAGCAGTGTGTTTGTTTGCATAATGATATCTTTGATAAAGAGAAACTGAGTCTGGTGTGTAGTAGTCAGGGCTGGGGTTGGTTGCATGTGACAGACAACACAAGACAACAGTATCTCTTATGTGAACCAAATTTGGAGATGGGCAGTAGGGGCTGGTTTGACAACTCCATGAGCAGCAGGGACCCAGGCTCCCTCCAACTTAGGGTGCTAGTTCAGGAGTCCTTTGGGGGGACACGATTCAACTCATAACACAAAGTGCCTAGTAAATAAGAACATGTCTCCAAATCTTTGTTTTTTGTTGTGGGGGGATGGGAGAGAGGACAAGTCAGGCTAATACCATATCAAAGACGGAGTTACCTCCCCATTAGCGGGGCTCTGGCTCTGACCTTGAGCAGTAGTGACCCCATGCTTGTTTCTGGTGCACTCCTCCTCCCCACCAGGCAGCAACACAACAGGACCACATTGACTTTTTCTTGGAGGTGAAATTCTCATAATGTAAAATTTATCATTTTAAAGCATTCAATTGGGTGGTATTAAGTATATTCACAATGTTGTGCAACCATCATCATCTCTGTCTTGTTCTAAAACATTTCATCAAAGGAGACCTCAGACCCATTAAATAGTCATTCCCCATTTTCCCCTCCCTCCAGCCCCTGGCAACCACTAATCTGCTTTCTGTCTCTATGAATTTTCCTATTCTGGACATTTCATATAAATGGAATCATACAATACGTGACCTTTTGTGTTTGGCTTTTTTCACTCAGCTTAATGTTTTCAAGGTCCATCCATGTTGTTGTCACAAGTATCAGAACTTTATCCCTTTTTATGGCTGAATAATATTCAATTGTATGGCTAAAGCATAAAGCATATTTTGTTTATCCATTCATTCCTCTGCTAATGGATTTCTACCTTATGGCTATCATGACTCGTGCTGCTATGAACATTCATGTAAAAGTATTTGTTTGAATTCCTGTTTTCAATTATTTTGGGTATATGCTTAGTAGCGGAATTGCTGGTTCACAGTGGCTTTTAATACCTGCTTGTTTTGTTTTCAAGGGTAAAGATCTCTACTTCCACTAAATTATTGTTCTGGGATATTCTCCAGATGGAATATGCATGGAAGGTGCTGATTCCTCCATTGTCAAGGATGTTATCACCTGCCAAACGTGGCAGAATCCAGCAGGTGCACTAAGTCAACGGTGACCTGGAGGTGAGGACTGTAGGCTGCATCAGCATCCAGAACACCCTCTGTCACCCCCGGACACATGAAATGGTTACTTACCTGCTCATTGTCTAACGCCCGCAATGACTCTGTGAGCTCCACAAGGGCGGAGATGTGTGTATGCTTTGTTTACTTCTGTATCCCTAGTATTGAAGAGCGCCAGGGACCTAGTAGGTTTTCTGTTAGTACATGTTGCATAAACATGTGAATGTTTGGAAGGTCTGGACAGTGGTCTACTGTCTCTCCTGGAGGTCCCACCACTCCAAGTTGGGCCTGATTCCCAGATAGATGGTCAGAGGCACTAATTTGCACCAAGTGACTTGGTGTAGATTGTGAGAGTGGAGGTCCCAGTCATGGGATGCATCTCAGGACGTCTCCTACTGAGCTCTTTCTCATGGGGCCCCTGGTATACACTCCAGCTATCCCAAAGTGTGTTTCATGTCACACTGGTTCCATGAGATGGTAGCAGGGATTATAAATATTGGGTTTGTAGGTAAAAGAGTATGGGAAATTCAGTTAAACAAAGCCAAGCAGGAATTTTTACTGTGGGACCTCTCAGAGTCTTTGCTATATTAATATAACAGTAAATCTTCATGAAAGGAAAAAATACTAGAGCATTTTTCCAATTCCTTTGACCTGGAAAAATTTTTTAATTTTTTAATGGAGTAAATGGAGCTCTCATGGGATGAGTTCTGCCTGGACTACATAGGGAACTAGTGAAGTGTCACCCCTCTCTTCCTCTTCCTTTTCTCTGGAGGAGTCTCCGTGCCTCATTGTTCCCTTAGAAGGGGCACAAATCACCTCAGAGAGGCTAAAGTTAGGTGGCCAAGGAAAGATCGCAAATATGGTGGCTGAAGGGTTCTTTAATCAGTAAATCTCCAATTAAAAAAATAATAAATTGCCAAATGCCTAGATTTTCCATGCAAATGTCCCAGTGACCATGCACCCATGGTAGACAATATGGGAAGTTTGAAGTTACTTGCCAGTATCATGCTCCTGTTTTCACTGACGCTCTAATTTTCATTGCTTTGGCTGGAAATCTGTTGCTTGTACGCACAGTTTCATTCTAATCAGAGGCTGAGATTCTTAGAATTTTAGACCTTTAAGAAGCCATAGAAGTAATCTGTTCCATATCCATACTTTTACAGATAAAGAAACAGAGGCCTGGAGAGACCCAGAGTAAAACCTGTTTGTGGCCATGCAGAGAATTGGTGGCAGGACTAGTTCTGGAACCCACATCAACTGATTTCAAGTCCCAGTCTGCATTTTAAAAATATCACTTTAGAAGGAAAAACATTTACCTTGATGATTCACTAGAAATTCCAGGACATTGGGAATTTTCTTGTAATTGGACTTTCTGCTAAAAGTCCTTTTGCCTCAACATTTACTAATCTAGTTTCCTGTCTTCATAAGTGTTATGTGATAAATGGAATTTATATTTTCTTTGATTATGCACTATCTTGTAGTGGGTCTATCGTCTGACCATCAGTTCACATCTCACCATGGACTAATTACAGATAGAGACCATGTAAAAAAGAGATTAGCAACAGTTTATGAGAGGTGCCAAACTTTCACTGATTTTCCTGTGGCATTTTAAGTATGTGGGGGTAGAGGGAGGGAAAGGGGAGCTGCTGGGAATGAATAAGGGAATCGAAGGTCTAGAAGTATCAGGAAAGATAGTATTAGAGAAGCAACTGATTCCTTTTTCAATAAAGATTGGTCCATGTGCCATTTATGACATTTGTGCCACAATTTAGCTAACATTTGTTTTAGGATTTGGGGCTGAGCATTCAGTAACCTTGTGATAGCCTCTAGATACTACTGGGGTTCTTTTGTTTGTTGGTTTGTTTTTAGTTTTTCAAACTTTTATTTAAGTGCAATGATCCAGGATGGATTTTAGATCTTGTTGAAAGCAGCAACATCCATGGACTGCACATAGTTCTCAAAAGCAGTGATCTGCTCCTCCAGCATATCTGCTCCAACTTCATCATCTTCAACTACACACTGTATCTGAAGTTTTTTTTATTCCGTATCCCACTGGAACTAGTTTAGAAGAGCCCCAGACAAAGCCGTCTGCTTGAATGCTTCTGACACACTCTTCTAAATTTGCCATATCTGTTTCATCATCCCAAGGTTTCACATCTAGTAATATGGAAGACTTGGCAACAAGTGCAGGTTTTTTGGCTTTCTTTGACTCATACTGGGCAAGGCATTCTTCTCTTAGCTGTTTAGCTTCTTCACTTTCCTCCTCCTCATCAGATCCAAAAAGATCAATGTTGTCATCATTCTTACTATCTGCAGCTCCACTTCTTGTGGTGTCTTCCACATTAGCAGGTCCATATTTGCCCAAAGCTTTCTTCACTCCTGGCAGTCTGGCTTTTTACTTTTTGTAAGACTTGGTGTGATTATACCAACATAGGGCATGATACAAACTGGTGGGTGGCGGGCTGGAGACTGCTTCAAATGCTGCCACATCTGCTTGTGACTGCACCTATCCCTCCATGTAGCTCTTGTCCACCAAGGAATCATTGAGTATCTAGAGGCCAGCAGGGCTTTTCAGGTCTCTGAAACCCATGGTGACGGCTGTATCCTGGAACTGGGCAGCAACAGAGGAAAAAGCGCAGGCAGCCTATACCAAGCACTGAGGGAAAAAAGCACTATTGGTTTTTAAAAAATAAATCCCTTATATGAGCTTCTTTAATAGCCACTAGGTAGAATTTTTGTAGACTTTAATAAGCTGTAAGAGATGTCTTATAGGCTGCTTCCAGAGAAGAGCTTGGGTGTCATTTTTCATAAAGAAAGAGTAATTTTCCTAAAGTTCAAAGCTGGGGACAAATGAATAACTTTCCCTGGATCTGGAGTGGAAAAAGTGGGTTGAGTAGAAGACTTGTGCCCACCAGGAGGCCTTGGAAGGTGAGATTAAGATGTGATTTGGAGGCCAATAGCTGCCTTTACCTATGGTAGAGAGGTAGTTTCACTGCCACAGGCCCTTGAGGATCAGGTGATAAGCACTTGTAGATCTCCCTCCAAAAACAAGGAGGCACCTGATGATAATAGGAACTTCCTGTTTGAAAGGCATCTGTGATGAACTGGGCTAGGAAAGGTGTATTAGTCAGCCAAAGGGTTGCTTATGCAAAATACCAGAAATCGGTTGGTTTTTATAAAGGGTATTTATTTGGGGTAGAAGCTTAGTCACAAGGCCATTAAGAGTAGATTACTTTCCTCACCAAAGTCTGTTGCCACATGTTGGAACAAGATGGCTGCTGGTCTCTGCGAGGATTCAGCCTTCCTCTTCAGGGTCTGTGGTCCCAGTTTCTTCTGGTCTCAGCTGTAGGCTGGTATAAGGCTCATCTCGCTCCTGGGGCTTATTTCTCTCTAGGGTCAGCTGCTCTGTTCTCTCCATAAGGCCACGTGTAGACTATCAGGCTCTCTCTCTTTTCCGGGCTCTGCCATGTCTATTCCTCTGAGTTCTTCTCCAGTGTATTTACTTCTCAGGGCTCCAGCATCAAAACTCCAACTCTCTCCTCTGCTGTGTGTTTTCTCTGTGAGTCCCTGCCCCCTTCCTACTGACGTGGCCAAATCAAAACCCCAATCTTAATTTAATCAAGTAAAAGTGAAACCTCTTATATACGGGATATAAGCCCTCTCTCACTTGGAGGTGGAGTGGACATCACCATCCCAGTCCCCTCAGGATTCGGGGAGGAGCTGTGGACTAGAGTGGACTTGGTGGTGTTCTGTTGTAGACATATTATGATTCAAGCAATGGAAGAAATTGTAACAGTGAGGTGGAGCCGGTGGCCACTGGACATTTTTGGGGCAAGGAGAGGAGGGGCAGTTGAAATACAGGGGCTTTTTTGGGACTTGGGGGTTGTCCTGAGTGGCGTTGCGGTGACGGATGTAGGCCATTTTCCATCAGCATATACCATGCAGAACTGTGTGGGAGAGAGTGTGGTCTATGATATGAATGGTGGTCCATGCTCAGTGGCAAGGCCCCAGGATGTGTATATCCATTGCGGGTGTTGTGTCACACGGATGAAGGATGGTGGTGTGGGATGTTGTTGGAGGTATGGGAGGTGGGGAACATGGGAATCCCTGTAATTTCTGAGTAATATTTAGGTAATCTTAGCACCTTTAAAAATACATATATATATATAATTTATGTAAACAAATGCACATATATGCATATGTATTTATATATCATTTTACAAATATTTGTATGTATTGTGAAAAATTTGATTTTTACCCACAATAAAAAAAATAAAAATAAATAAATGAATAAATAAATACAGTTAAAAAAAAAAAAAAGTGAAACCTCTGAATCTAATATAATCTAATATGCCCAGAGGAACAGACCAGTTTACAACCATAATCCAATATCTATTTTTGGAATTCATAAACAATATCAAACTGCTACAAAAGGCTAGGGCTTGCTCAGGGGTTGGGAGGGGCCCCTGACCTTCCCTCCCAGGAGGCTGCACCTTCTTCAGGTTGCCTCACACTGAACCAGCCTGACATGGCATGCCATGGGCATTTGACTTCACTGCTGCCTCTGGCCTCCTGTAGCTTTCTGACTCTCTGACTACCTCCAGTTTCCTTTTCTCACTCCTGTGATTTATTTTTTTCTCTAAAAGTAGGGCACAACAGTGGGACATGGCCATTAATTAAGAGGTCTGGATACTTGGATGCAAGGGGACTGACCATGTACTTGTTTCCATCTCAGAGCTTTTGTCCTATCTGCCTGGTAAATTCTTCCCCTGAGTTTCATCCTTCAAACCTCACCGCAGATGTCACCTCCTGAGAAAGGCTTTCCCAGTACCCCCAGATTTCCCACAACATCCCCTGGGGTTTACTCTTTATCCCATTACCCCAGTTCTTTGTCTTCAAGAGTTCTGGTCTCTAACTGAAATTATCTCTGTTATGTATTTATTTATGAGTGGTTTGCTCTGACTTTCCCCACTGGACTGGCAGTCAGAGGTGTCGTATCCCCGCTGCTTACCCAGGGCCTGGCACAGGAGAGATCCTCAATCAATATTTTTGACTGACTGGTTGACTATAGAACAAGATGTAGTTTTCCTGGGGAAGCAGAATCTTGTTGGATACCACTAGAGACATTGAACTCCTTGAGTTGGGGACCATGTCTTCTTCTTTTTGGCATCTCCCATATCTGGACATTTTCTTTAGAGCACTCAGCACTGTTTGTCATTACATATTTGTGGGTTATTTCTTTAAGACTTTTTTCTCTTATTAGGACAATGATTCATAATCATTTTGTGACATTGTCCTCTTTGGCAGTCTGGTGAAGCCTATAATGTTTTTTAAATGCATAAAATAAAATATATAGGATTACAAAGGGAACCAATTACATTGAAATAAAATCACTGAAATGTTAAAATGTAAATTTGTGATACAATTATATGTGTGCTTACTTATTAACACATTAAATAACAAAACCTGGTGGTAAAACTAAAACCTACCAGAATTTTTAAGTGGTGATGAGGATAATCATTTTTTTGAAATGTCTGCAAAAACTGTAACATAATAAGGAATTATCTGTGATTTTATTGGATTCAGAGGCACAGGTACTTCTAATGCTGCTGGGGTTTGCTGCACACATTCATGATGGAATCAAATGTTAAGTTTTAATTGGAGGTTAGTGAAAATAAAGTTGTAATTTTTTCTCACCCAAGTTTACAGACCCCCCCATTGTTCTATCCACAAGACCCCAGGTTAAGAACTCCTGCCCTAGACTATATCATTTAAGTTTGGGTCACCATTTTAACCCTAGTGACTATGACTTAGAATGTACTCTGTTTATAATTGTTGAAGAAAGGAAGGAAGGGAGGGAGAGAGAAAAGATGGGAGGGAGGGAGGGAGGGAGGGAAGGAAGGAAGGAAGGAAGAAAGGAAGGAAGGAGGAAGGAAAGGGCATTTTTCCTCTGAGCCACGGCTCAGAACAAGCTTGCTGAATGACTGACTGAATCCTGCAGCTGGGCAGTGAGCTAGTCATTAATAAATCTGAAAACCTCCTTACCCCACCAACTCCATCTATGATTGTATCTGAGGTGAGGTCTTTGTATTCTAGTGGAAACTGTTGAGTGCCTCACCCATAGCAGATGCAGAATACATACTTAAATGATGAATTGTTTCTTTGGTTGAAAGAGACAAACACCATACACAGTGCAATTTCCATCAGACCAATCAGTCTTCTCCTTGGGCTGCCTTTGGCTTCCTTTCCCATCAGTACGACCAGCAGCTTTTGTGGACCACCACCCTTTACCATGACTCTCTGAACCAGCTTTATCATCACCACCTGCACTTGATGAGTCACCTGGGTAGGATCCCTTTTCCTCCCCTGTGGGAAGACAGGAATCTGGCCCTATCATCTGACAGAGACTATTTCAGGCACTCATGAATATCAACGGGAAAGATCAGCACTAGGTGGATCCTTGCCTCATGGTGCCTTATGAGTCAACAATTACTGACAGGACTTAAATGAAATGAAAACTCAATGCTGGTGAAGATGAAAGCTATTCATTATTCAATATTTTTTTAAAAAAAAATCCCTAAAATACCAGCAATGCAGAAGCCAACATGCATCAAAATTTTTGGAATGCTTTCTAAGACGGTTAAAGATAAATGAATGTTGATGCAAGTGCTATAAATATGAAAGCTCTATTCCTTAATAGGGAAAAATCAACAGCAATTAAAGGCAGGTATAAAAAAACTAGATGTTATATATGACATATGGACCTGCTTTGTTGTAATTACACAGTGGAATCCATCTTTCTGTTATCAAATAGCCAATGTTCTCTGATGTTCTCCACTCCCTTCCTCCCAAGTTGATTGACTAGCTCAACGAATACTACATGTTGACTCGCTATATTGTCCCTAATCACAACACCCTACGAGTAATGGTCTGGGGCTGGAGATAGCTGTCCAACTATATAATCATCTAATTATCCTTCCTTTTTTAGGTTTGTGGGGTGTGCACTTTCTCAGACAAGAGTTGAGGTAATGGAATATGGATTAAGGGAAGGAAGAAAATGATATCTCTTCTTTCTGAACTCCATAAAATACATGGCCTATTCTGGAAATATGGCACTCAATGGACTTGTGGACTGAGGATTCTTGAATCACTTCTTCCCCTCCGTGTGGGGTTAGAGGCCTCCTGAACAATGGTTTCTCTAAATCTGAGGTTTTCCAACTTGATTGCTCATTGCAGTCATGTGGGAAATAATTTCTTTCTTTTTTTTTTAATCGACACATGCCTGGGCCCTACTCCAGGAGCTTGTAAAAGCTCCCCAGGTATTGAACAGCCACTGTTCAGAACAACTGCTTCTTCTGTTCAGATCCCTACAGATGGCTCTTAGCCTGGGGCCTACCCTCTTTGTCTCAAAGAGATTAGCAGCAGCTCAAACCAGATGACTACCTAAAGGAGGGGAGAGAGAGGGACACAGCCTAGGGCTGACTCAGCTTTTGACACACAAATTTGGTCTGCTGTGTCCCAAGACCCCTTCCAGGCCGGGTGGGGCCATGCTATTATTTGCCCTGGGAGCCGGCATGGGACTAAAGAGATCCCACCCTCTCAATCTCTGTCTCTAATAACCGGGACTGATTGTTGAGGACAAACCTCCCCAGGAAAGGGGAGAGAGGGACACAGCCTAAGGCTGACTCAGCTTTTGGCCCACAAATTTGGCCTGCTGTGTCCCAAGACCCCTTTCAGGCCAGGTGGGGTGATGCCATTGTTTACCTTGGGAGCCAGCTCCAGACTAAAGAGATACAGGACTAAAAAGATCTGACCCTCTCAATTTCCCTCTCTACTGATCAGGACTGATTGTTGAGGATGCAGAGGAGAGTGGAATTATTTTCTACCTGGGAAAAGGAAGGGGGCTGTCAGTGAAGGTTGGAGTACTGTCTCTGAGAAAGTATGAATTCCAAGGCTCTTAGCTTCCAGGTAGGAACCTATATTACATTGATCCAGTCCTTATTGCAGCAAGCACACTCCGACCAAGCTTTGAACTGAGAGGGATGCCAAAGTGTGCCATCTACTGGCAGACCAAGGAAATGCATGTGAGGAAATTAAAAATAAATGAGAGGCTTTTTCTAGTCTTTATAGCCTCCCTTGCCAAGGCCCTAGGGAAGCAGATCTGCAACCCATTACTGGGTCCAGAGTCAAATTTGAGCAACTAACAGGGATAATCCCAAAGACCCAGGTTGAACCAAGAATCAAAAAACAGCAGTAACACACAGCCTCCTGCCACTAAATTCCTATGAAAGAGAGAAAAACTGAGCATCTGAGTAAACTCACCATCCTAATATGATGCCTAGACAGCAGCAAAAAACTACAATCCATACTAAGAAAATTGAAGACATGGCCCAAGAAAGGGAATATGTCAAAGTCTCAGAAGAGATGCAGGATTTGAGACACCTGATGAACGAGATGCACACAAATTTCCAAAATCAAATTAATGAGCTGAAAGACAATAGGGCTAAAGAGATAAACAATATCAAGAAGACATTGAGCGAGCACAAGGAAGAATTTGAAAACTGAAATAGAAAAGCAACAGAGCTCATGGGAATGAAAGACATGATAGGTGAGATTAAAAAAAAAACAAAACACATTAGAAGCATACAGCAGCAGGCTCGAAATGATAGAAGAGAGAATAAGTGATACTAAAGAAAAAACAGCTGAAATTGAAGAGAGAAAAGAACAGAGAGAAAAGAATGGAAAAAATTGAGCAGGGACTTAGAGAGTTGAAGGAAAACATGAAATGCAACAACATACGTGTCATGGGAGTTCCAGAAGGAGAAGAGAAGGAAAGGGGGGCAGAAAGAGTATTTGAGGAAATATTAGCTGAAAATTTCCCAACTCTCATGAAAGTAATGAACTTACATGTCCAAGAAGTGCAGTGTACACCAATCAGAATAAATCCAGATAGAACTACTCCAAGACCCATATTACTCAGAATGTCAAACATTAAAGATTAAGAGAAAATTCTGAGAGCAGAAAAGGATAAACAAACCATCACATGCAAGTCATTCCCAGTAAGCCTTAGTGCAGATTTCTCATGTGAAATCATGGAGGCAAGAAGACAGTGGTATGAAACTGAAAGAGAAAAACTGCCAGCCAAGCATTCCTTATCCAGCAAAACTGCCCTTCAAATATGAAGGTGAGTATAAAATATTCACAAACAAACAGAAACTAAGAGAGTTCATAGAAAAGAATCCACCTATGTAGGAAATATTAAAGAAAGTCTTAGAGCCTGAAAGAAAAAGACAGGATAGAGAGACTTGGAGGAGAGTATAGAAGAAAGAATAGCAGAAAAGATAACCAAAAGAGTAAAAAGACAGACAAAAATAAAATATGACATACAAAAACCAAAGAAATATCGTGGAAGTAAATAATGCATTTACAGTGATATCATTGAATGTGAATGTATTAAATTCCCTAATCAAAAGATATAGGCTGACCGAATGGATTAAAAAAACCATGAGCCATCCATAT
>JAQZBX010001538.1:0-44036 GCA_029593785.1 Cabassous unicinctus
AAAAAAAAAAAAAAAAGACATTTTATTCTTATTAAACATACAAATAAATATGTGATCCCCAAGCCAAATAATGCCTAGCAGAGCAAAGGACTTCCATGATCCTGCTCTAGAACCATGGCCAGTGTCTGTTCTGACTGGTCAGTGTTCTTTGCCATCAAGAGTTGTTAAATACTTTGATCATCCCTATCTCAAACTGAAAGCATCCCCACAACCATCACCCCCACTTCCAGCTTTATTTGTCTCCTAGCACTTGTCCTCATCCAACACACTCCACAGGTTACTTATTTATTTTATTGTCTGTCTCCCCCTCACAAGGGGGAAGGATTCTTGTCTTTTTTAGTGACTGCTTGTGTGATGGTTAGGCTAACGTGTCAACTTAGCCAGGTAATTGTGCCCAGTTGTTTGGTCAAGCAAGCACTGGGCTAATTGTAATACAAGGGCATTTATAGGCTTTAGTCATCCATGAGTTTACTGCATAAATAGCCGATTACATCTACAACAACCAGGAAGATTGCTGTCAGCAATGAGTGACGCTTTATCCAATCAGTTGAATGCCTTAAAAAGGGAAGTGATTTCAGCATTCAGAGAGAATTTCCCAGCTCGCCTTTGGACAGCCAATGTCTCCCAGAAATTCATCAAGGACCTTTACTGGACTTTCATTGGAGTCCCTGGTTTGCTGCCTGCCTGCGGAACCTGGACTTGTGCATCCCCATGGTCGCGTGAGACTCTTATAAAATCTCATACTATTTACAGGTATCTCCTGTTGATTCTGTTTCCCTAGAGAGCCCTAATACAGTCTGTTTCAGCTATCTATTGCTGCAAAAACAAACCAGCCCAAACTTAGTGGTAAACAATAACAATCATTTTATTAGGTGCACAGATTTTGTGGGTCAGGAATTCTGACAAATTATAGTGAGTGTATGAGTGTTTTATTGATATACAACAAATTTACTATAAACTTAATGGCTTAAAATTTATTTACATTTATTTCTCATTTTTATCTCACTTCTTATTATTCATTTCTGTAGGTTAGATGTCAAGGCATGGCTTAGCTGGGTGCCAAAATCTCACAAACCTGCAGTCAAGGCGTCGGCCAGGCTGTGTTCTTTTCTGGAGTTCAGGGTCTTTTCCAAGCTCGTAGTTGTTGGCCAAATTCAGCCCTTGTGATTGCAGGACTGAAGTCACCGTTTTCTTGTTAGCTGTGAGCTGGGGGCTGCTCTCAGCTCCTAGAGCCCATAGTTTCTTGCCACATGGCATTCTCACAGGTGCTCTCCCAACATTGCAGCTTACTTCTCCAAGGCTAGCAGGAGAATCTCTCCCCTCAGAAAGGTCCCATTCCCTCTCATTTGTCCAGGATAATCTCCCTTTACATTAACTCAAAAGCAACTGATTTGGAACCTTAATTACATTTGCAAAATCCTTTTGCCTTTTCCCATATAACATAACCTAATCATGAGAGTGATATCCCATGCTAGTCACAGGTTCCACGCTCCCCTTCAAGGGGAGGGGATAATATAGGGTGTGACAAAAATGAGGAGCAGGAATCTTGAGGCAATCTTAGAATTCTGCCTACTACAGCAGGAATGTCTTGTCTGCTTCATGGTGCCTGGGCACCTCAACTGGGAAGACTTGAATGGCTGGGGACTGGAGTCACGTGTCAGCTCCTTCAGTTAACTGTCTGACCTCTGGCCAGAGAGGACTCAAAGGGTGGGCTCAGCTGGGACTGACCAGAGCCTCCTACACGTGGCCTCTCCATGTGGCTTGGGCTTCTCACAGCATAGGGGCTGCCTTCTGAGAGGTTTCTAAGGTTCGTGAGTACTGATCCCAAGAAGAATCATCCAGAAGTGAATAGTCCAAGAGATCAGGTGGAAGGGGTATGGACTTTTATGACCTGGCATTGAAAGTCACATGGCATCACTTCTATGTCATAAGACTGCACAGATTCAAAAGGCATAGAGTATACTTATTGATGGGAGGAATGGCAAATAATCTGTGGCCACTATTATGGGAGGAATGGCAAATAATCTGTGGCCATTATTTTTAAAACTGCCACACACTATATCTGCAATAGGCAAGTAATAAATGTTTGTTGAATGAAAGAAATATTTGTCTAATGAATCCAACTCAGATTAGGATGGAATTATATCAACGAGAAATATCTGGAGGCGACAGATCTCAAATGATGAAAGAGTTAAAAAAGTAAGAAGTATTGGAAAAACATTTAGGCAGAGGGAACAGCATATGCAAAAGCATAGAAACGTGAAAGAACTGGGTGCATTAGGGCAACTATACATCATACAGTATAGCCAGAGCATAGAGTGTATGTGGAAGAGTGGGAGATGGTGAGACTGGAGAGATGGTCAGTGGCCCAGGTCATGGAGTGACTTGCAGGTCATGCTACAGTGTTTTTCTGGAAGAGATGGGAATACATTGAAGAGTGCCAAAAATTCAGGTTAGGCAGTTTAGAAAGATTTTTATGGCTGTAGCATGGAGGGTAGACTGGTAGTATGGAGAGCAGTGAGGAGGTTGCTGTAATAATTCAGGCAAGAGATGATGAGAATGAATTGTGGCCCTTGCATTAGAGATGGAAAAGAGAAGACAGCTTCCCACATCAGACTCGTTCAATAATTTGAGCATTGCTTTACTGATTTCTTGCATTCAGTGCAGTCTGAATTCCTGTTCTTACTATTCATCTCAGAGTTTGATGCTCATCTGGAATGCATGAGTCTTGAAACTCATTGGCATAAGCCAGGCACAGTGTACAGTGCATCTGAGCAAATTCCCTATGCAATCTTTACAGCACAGCTCAGGGCTGACTCCCTTGGTGATGAGTGTTGAGATATAAGTACTTTGAGATGAAGCCTCAACAGTCACCTCGGCTTGGGATACAGCAAGTAGATAGAATGTGATTCCTGCTTTGCTTGTGTTCAAAGCAGCATGACATATTTGTATAGTAGAGTTCTCTCTGGAGTGTCAAGTATTTAATAAATATCACCTCTGTACATTTTTGCAAACTGGGCCAGTTGAATTACCAGGTTGCCAGGCCTTTCTGCAGAGTTTCTGAGGTGAATACACTTCTATTTCTTTTCCGCACTTGAAAATTACCACAGGGCTGGTTACCTTTGGGATCAGGATAAATTCCCGACTCCTTTTAGCTGTAATCCTGCTGATGGAGGTTCAAGAACCGTGACCCTTCTTATATTACAGAGTGGGAAACCAGGTTGAAGGTGG
The DNA here is from genome assembly GCA_029593785.1 of Cabassous unicinctus. Classification (NCBI taxonomy): domain Eukaryota; kingdom Metazoa; phylum Chordata; class Mammalia; order Cingulata; family Chlamyphoridae; genus Cabassous; species Cabassous unicinctus. Next base: position 3,232 of record JAQZBX010001538.1, read on the forward strand.
GATGAAGTCTTAGCAGGCAGTCAGTGGGGGAGCCCAATGGGAAATTCAGATTTCTCATCCTTGAGAGCCCTCAGCCCATTTCACATAACCAATGAACTTATCATCTGTTACCTAAAGCATTTATTTTCTTTAATATGTGTTAAGGAAAATCTAGACACTAAGAATAGCTTCAATTAAGCTCAACTAATATTTATTGAATACCTACTCCATGGCAAGCACTGTTCACAATGAGTGATCAATAAAAACAAAACCCCTGCCCTTACCAAGCTTACATTCAGGTGGGAGGAGACGAACCATGATCAATAACCATAATAAAGAAATTATAACTGAAATATATGTTTGTTAGAAGTAATAACTAAATTTAATAGTATGTTAGAAAGTGATAGTTTTGTGGAAAAAAACAAAGCTGGGCAAAGAGATTTGGGAATCTGGAAGGCATGGTTTGCAATCTTAAATAGGGTTGTCATGGTACGGTTATTAAAAGATATTGCTTTGGGAGCAGATGTGGCTGAAGTGGTTGAGTGCCTGCTTCCCACAGGGGAGGGCATGGGTTCAGTTCCCTGTGCCTCCTAAAGACAAAAAAAGCAAACAACAAGCAAATAAACAAAAATCCAACTCAGGGGCCCCGATGTGGTTCAATGGGTGGGCGTCGGCTTCCCACATACAAGGTCCCAGTTTCAATCCCCAACCCCGGGACCTCAGGAAAAAGAAAAAAAATTGCTTTGATTTTCCACTCCCCCAATTACATTTTAATGAAGGAATCGCCACTTTTAAGCTGCTTCGGCTGCTTAAAAATCTCTGAGCCTCAGTTTCCCCATTCATTCACACATTCAGGCAACAAATATTTATTGTATTAATAGTGTTGTTCCCATTTATACTTTGGAAAATATTGTTAAATAAGACAGACACAATCACTGCTCTCTTGGAGCTTCTAATTCAGCAGGAAGGCAGACTTTAAACAAGTAATTGTCATAAGGGACAATGGATGCTCTGAGAGGAGAGCATAGGGTTTTATGGGAACATAACACAAGGGATGTTCCACCAAGTCTAAGCGTCAAGGGTTCTGAGAGATGTCATTTAAGCTGAGGCCTGAAGAATTACTGGTAAACATAGTGGGCTAGGATGGAAAAGGGTGTTCCAGGCAGAGTAAACGGCCTGTGTGAAGGAGAGTTTGTGCTTTTGATGACGGAAGTTCAGTACGGCTGGAAAAAAAAATTATGAGGTAGAAATAGTTTGAAGAAGTAAGTAAGGATGTAATCACACAGGGCCTTGTAAATTGTCTGCAAAATGAAGTTGAAGAATGACAGGGTGTCTTTCATTGATTGGTGCTCAATAAATGATGGCTAATAACCATATCAATGATGATAATAATAATCATGAATTAGAGCAGCTCATGAACTTAAACTAGTTCAAAGTTGATGTTCTTGCTATGTCTTTTGGGTAAGGTAAGCCTCATGTTGGTGGTAGGAGATTGACTTGAGTTGATGTCTAGAGGAAAATTAAGTTCTCCATTGATTTCTAAGCCTAACCTACAAAATCCCCGATTTACCTGGTAAGGTGTTAGAGGAAAATAATTTGATATTGGAAACAGATAGATCTGGCTTTCAGTGTCAAGTCTGCCACTTACTAGCTCTGTGACCTTGGGCAAGTCTTTTATCTTTCTGGACCTCAATCACCTCATCTGTAAATTGGTGATAATAATAATATTCACTCTCATAGGGCTGATGTGAGAATCAAATGAAATGACATTTGGGAAATTTTACTGTAATTTCTAAAGTGTTACATTTTAATTTACCCTTGGGTATATTGATGGGCAAAAGATCCTGAGAAAGAACCTATACTCTTTGTATTTTTCCCAGTCCAGGTTCTTTTGGTTATAAATGCAATGTAGTTGAACATATTTCTTAGGTAATATGCTAATGCTTTTTTTTGATTGTAGAAGGAATATTTGTTTTGAGGCCCCAATTACTGCTCACAAATTCAGTGCAAGCTGAAAACAAATACAAAATCAGAAAGCTGGTGGTTATATCATGTGGCATGCATTCATAGTTCTCTGCAAATAATGGGGGTCTATTTAGTGCCAATGGACAAGCCTACTCTCCGCCCCCCCGACATTACAGTAATTATTAACTACTCCTCCTAAAATCTATCGAGTTATCATTATTGTTATTATTATGAAACTTAATCCCATTTCCATGTCATAAAGATAAACCAAATCTCATTTCAATTAGTTGCAGCAGGAGGGAATGAACTTTAAACAGACATTTAATTTCTGAAAAAAAAAATTAGGAAGTTCTTCATGGAAATGTTATGGCATTTTGAAACAGATTAATAGTTCAGTGTGAACACATCCACCCTGCAGCTAAATGATGGTGTATGATGATGAGGAGACAGGTTAAATGAGCAAAACCAGTTGATACCAATGGTGTGGATCTCATCAAATAGTATTCTTTTTTATGACACTTTAGTGTTATTCTTTTTTTTTTTTTTTTAATTCACTTTATAGTTTGAATTATTGGTCTTACATTATGAGCATTTTTTTTGTTTTTTTTAATTAGGAGAAAGTAGTCAAGTTTCAGGGTGACAGTAAAATTGAATGAAATCTTCCCAAACTATATGCTGTGGAGAGACTCAAATTCTCCTAAGGTGTTGACCTGTAGCTTGGGTGGAGGTGGAGGGTGACTAGAGCAGATGCAGAAAGCCTGCCCACTCTTTTTTTTTTTTTTTTAACATTCACATCCAAGAGTGTGCCCACTTTTCAGCTGCTGAACGTGACAAAGGGAAAAGGTTTCAATGATGAATTCTTGTGTTTGTCTGTAAATTTCATGCTTGTGAAGTTGGATTAATAGCAAGGGAGACTGACATCCTTTTGTTCTTGCACAAAAAGCTACAAAGCAGAAAGTGACCGTGTGAGCGTCTCACTCTAGCAAGGCCTCGAAGCATGACTGGAGGGAACACATAGTCAATCCCTAGCCTTTCTTTTGAGGGCTAATTATAGCATTTGTTCCACTGGGACCTGGACGAAAATGACGAATCAAATGTCAGCAAGACTTCAACATTTCTCCCAGTGTCCACGAAGGCTGGGTTGGAATGAAATCTTCTACATCAATATTTGTTGCCATGAAATGACCATACAAGACCTTTATATACTTTCCAATTCTCAGGGAATGAAAATATAACCTAACCTGGCTAGTGTATGGTTACATAATGATTGCTCTTTGGATCTTTGGAACATGGTTCTTTGCCTCCAGGGTACTGAGACAGTTGCAAGTGTATGATGGCATTAAAAACTTCTGTTCCTGGAGGAGAGAAACCACCTTACTGCCCTACACTGTTATAAAAAGAATAAGCTCTTTGGGAGGATCTGTTGTAGACAGTTGAGATAAAGTTAATAAGGCCTTGATTTTTATCTAACATCACTTTTAGATAAAAGGAGTACATAGAATTTCATTGAATTCCATTCAGCACTTATTCTTTGTGGCCCTACTAATTAGGTAGTAATGTTGCTTAGTGGCTAGGAACAGTGGTTCCCAAACTAATTCTTTGCAGAGGAATGAGAGAAATAAGGGCAGTGAGCTTTTCTGTAAAGCCATATTTATTCTTCTACTTTAGATATTAAAAATATCCTTTCTTTTTATGAAATGATGTTGTTGGTTTTCTTAAAATGTCCTTTGCATAATAAAAGATGGAAAACTTAGGTTTATTCTAACATTTGTAAAAAGCTTTGCTTTCTTATTCTCACATCAGCAAAAACCCCAAATTTGGAAACCACCATCTTCGAACAACGGCTTTGGAGTTAGAGAGACTGAAACTTTAGGATTTACCGGCTATTTGATTTTGGACAAGATTATTACCTTTCTTTGCCTTGGTTTTTCTCATTTGTAAAATGAAGATTAAATTATCTGCTTCACAGACATATTGTAAGCTAACATTATTCACAAGATCCCCATACTGGAAAAACCCAAATGTCTATCATCTGGTGACTGGATAAACAAACAGTGGTATATCCATGCAATGGAATATTATTCAGCAATATAAAGGAATGCACTACTGATACATGCTACAACAGGGATGAACCTCAAAAACATTATCCTAAGTGAAAGAAGCCAGACACATGGATCGTGTCTTTCCATTTATATGAAATGGAAAAAAACAAGTCTATAGAGACAGAAAGTAGATTTGTGGTTGCCTGGGGCTGGTGGTGAGAATGGGAATTGAAGCAAATGGGCATAAAGGATCTCTTTGGGGTGAAGAAAATGTTCGGAAACAGAATTGGGCTGATGGTTACACAACTCTGTATGTTTACTTAAAAAAAAAACAACTCACTAAATTGTACACTTAAAATGAGTGAATTTCTTTTTTTAAAGATTTATTTTATTCTGTCCCCCCTCCCATTGTTTCGTACTCACTGTCTGTTCTCTGTGTGTTCTTCTATGTCTGCTTGTCTTCTCTTTAGGCGGCACCGGGAACCAATCCTGGGACCTTCCCAAGTGGAGAGAGGCGCTCAATCTCTTGTGACACCTCAGCTCCCTGGTCTGCTGCAGCTCTTATTGTCTCTCCTCTGTGTCTCTTTTTGTTGCGTCATCTTGCTGTGCCAGGTCTCTGCTCGGGCCAGTGCTCCTGTGTGGGCCAGCACTCCTGGACCAGCCAGCACTCCTGCACAGGCCAGCACTCCGTGTGGGCCAGCTCACAGCAGGTCAGCTTGCCTTTCATCAGGAGGCTCCGGAAATCGAACCCTGGACCTCCTATATGGTAGACGGGAGCCCAATTGCTTGAACTACATCCATTTCCCTAAATGGGTGAATTTTATGGTATATAAATTATACTTCAAATATAATTTTAAAAAATAATTTTAAAAAGGAGGGAAAAAGAACTAACATCTGTGAAGCACCCAGTTTAGTACTGGTGCATATTAAGTGTTCAGTGAAGAGTAGCCAGAACTGTAAAGCGATGTCATCCAACCTTCTGGACAACTCCCTCCCCTACCACACTTGTTAGACTTTGCATGAGTGAGAAATAAGTTTAAGGGACTGTGATTTCAATGTCTGTTTGTTACTATTGTTAATATGGTCTTTTCCTGCAACCAATTTGCAGGTTGGTTGGGGAGTCAAGACATAAAATAAATTAGATAAAATAATTAGATACTGAAATAAGTCATTTTAAGATAATATATCAAAATGAGTCATACAAGTGATTGTTTCTCTGGAACTTCGGGTGAGATAGTAAGATCTCTGTATCAGATAAGTGGCCCTAAGGTGGAACTTGAAGAATAAGGAAGAAATCAGATAGAAGGGAAGAGGCAGAGGGAAGTTATAGAGTGGAAAATTAGGCTAAGAATAATCACAGAGAAATGTTGAACCTGAGCACTCAGCCAGCACCAGGGGAAAGATTTTGGGCTTTAGAACAAAGAGACTTAGATTCAAATTCTGGCACCATCTTTTGCAACCTGGGTGACCTTGAGCAAGTTACTTAATTTTTGAGTCCCAATTTTATTAGCTATTAAGTGGTAATAAGAATACCCATCTTTCAGAATTATTGTCAGTATTAAGTGAGGTATCCTAGGAAAATATCCTAGTACAATGCCAGGCTTATAGAAAATATTTAATAAACATGAATTCCTCTCCTCTTATACTCTAAAAGAGGTGATAATTTAGTGATGGAGGAAATACATACTGGGAATGACTTTTTAAAAAGACAATGTAAGATTAAAGCCAAATTAATGATACAGTTAGTGAGATGTTTTACTCACTTTAAAATCTATTTCATTTCCCAATGCATCCTGTACTTCTCCTGACAAAAAGCAACTTTATTATGATATTATATATATAGTACACTGCACCCACTTAAAGCATACAGTTCATTGAGATTTGTCAAATATATACGCCCATGTAACCATCACCACACTCAAGATAAAGAACATTTCCATCATCCCCCAAAATTCCCTCATGTCCTTTTGCAGTCTATCCTCCCCTGACATGCTTTCTGTGACTATCAATTAGTTTTGTCTTCTAGAATTTCATATATATATGGAATCATGCCATATATGCTCTTTTACACCTGGCTTCTTTTATCCAGCATAATGTTTCTGAGATTTATCCATGTTGCTGTGTTTCAGTAGTCTGTTCTATTTTATCACTAAATAGTATTTCTTGTATGGACATACACAATTTGTTTATTCCATTCATCTGCTGATGGAAATTTGAATTATTTCCAGTTTTTGGTTATTATGGATAAAGATGCTATAAACATTTAAATACAAGTCTTTGGTAGACATACATTTTCATTTCTTGTGTATAAATATCTAGTAGAATTGCTATGTCATGTGGTTGGCACATGTTTAACTGTATAGGAAACTGTCAAACTCTTCCAAAGTGGTTGTGCCATTTTACATTCTCACCAGTAGATTATGAAAGGTCCAGTTTTTCCATACCCTCATCAACATTAGGTGTTGTCAGTTATTTTTATTTTAGCCATTGTAATGGATGCATGGTGGTATCTCGTTGTGGATTTAATATACATTTTCCTGATGATTAATAATATTGGTTTATTGGCCATTTGTATATTTCCTTTTACAAAATGTCTGCTCAAGTCTTTTGACCGTGTTTAAAAATGGGTTATGGCAGTTTTAATCATTTTAATGTCTGTCTTCTGTACAAGACTGTAAACTCTATAAGCCTGTATCCCCAGGCCCACCACAATTCCTGGTATATCATAGATGATCAGTAAGTATTTGTTGACTGACTTGACATATAGAAGTTTTATTAGGAGTGGAGTAGCTCTGTTAATGCTGGTGGTCTGTTTATTTTTTCCAGAATCAGGAGAAGCACTCCTAATGGTTTGTGGTGATTTAGTGCACAGTTCTTTGTGATTGGTCATTGAAAATTCCAAGTTTGAAATAAGAGAGAGTATTGGCATCACAATCAAACACTTATTGAATTCCTCCAAGTGCAAGGCACTGTGCTAGATATTTGGTTATGAGACTTGATTCCTGCCCTCAGGAAGCTTATGCTCTATTTGGAGAGGCAGGACACAGGAACCTACTCAAGGATCACACTCAAGAGTCATGAGAGGGAGTGATATAGGGCAGTGGCCCCCAACTCAAGAGTCTGTGAAATCCAGAGGAAGGAAAGATCACAATTTGTTTGGAGAATTGGAAAAGGCTTTATGGAGGAGGTGACATAGGAGATGAATCTGAAAGATGGGAAGGATTGGATGTTTGAAGATAGGAGGGTAAGGAAGGATAACCCAGGTTGGAAGAGGGAATGGAATGGCATGGGGAAAATCACAGAGGTAGAGAAGCTCAGGGAATGGCTTGTAGGCCAGCTTGAGAGAAAGGTGGGGCATTATGGGAGGGAACCTTCAATGTATCTGCCTCCCTTAGCTCCTGAAAAGAGTTGGTAAAAGGCTTTTTGGAGGGAAACCCCATTACACAAGTTTTGCATCTTCTAGTCAACAATAAGTGGTAAACCCTATTCAGAATATAACTAGATAGATTAGATCCCATGCTCTGAACTCTCATGACCACTCTTTACATCTCCATCTTAGGATTCACATACTTATGATTTACTTGGATTGGAGCTTTTGTGCCTGCTGGATAAGACAAGAAAGATGTTGATTTTGCCCACTCTTGTATTTCCAGGGCTTATGTTTATTTAATGAATGGACAAATGAATGAAAAATGAAATTTATTTATGAGATTTAGAATCTTTGCAATGAAATTAATGTTTCTACAGAAGTTATTAAGTAGTAAGCTACCCAGTTGATTGGAATGTTTAAACTGAAAGTTTTTTTTAATGTTTTGGTTTTTACTCCAGTACTGTCTTTCTTGGTAGGGGTCTTTTATTTCTATAATAATAAGAGTTATCATTGATAAAAGCACTTATTCTATGCCAGACACTGTGTGAAGATGTTTTCTATACAAGATGTTCAGAAAAACAGAATTACTTGCCCACACGCCATAGTTGATAAAAGGCAGAGCTGGGTTTTAAAGTAAGGTCTGGGTGACTATAAAGTTAGTGCTTTTGACTAGTCCATTCTACTGGGATCCCGGCTTGCTGTTTTTTCTACTCCATTGCTTCTTTAAACACAGCTCTCCAAGTTGAGCCCATTACCCCAGCAGAGGTTTGTGGTTGATACTGTGCAAATTTGGAGATAGCCTATTAATGTCATTTTTGAAATGGATTCACCAAAGTTTTACCTTCCTCTGAAATTCCCAACACTTAAAATGAGAGATCTTCTAAGTTTGGTAGTGTCTGCTGGTGTGCTGGCATGGATTGGCTACAGTGGATGTCCAAGCTAACCTTGCACCTCCGTGCTTTGCAAATTTTGTATCATCTTTAAAATCATATATGAAATTCCTACTGATGAAAAAAATTAGAGGGAATTGATGAGGCTTTTTCATTATACATTAATTGTAGGGAAATCTGACTTAGGAAATAGTGTTGGGTACATCCCCTCAAGCCAATCTAGGCTAAAGTTTAAACACTCATGTAAGCTTCCCCTTCATTTTTTTCCAGCTGGTTAAAGGAGGTATTTTTCCTTTTTCGTAGGTATTTTGCAAGCAGAGTCTGTGTGCTTCCATGCACATATGTATACCAGTATGCTTCTTTAGAGCAAATAGTTTTGGTAGTGTAAAAAACATATTCAAAGTAAGCTGTTGCATTTGTCACATATTCTATAAGCCTTTGAGCAAACTTGCTCAAATTCATTTAGTGGACATTCACTTAGAATTTTCCGAAGAACAATTTCTCTGTAAATTATTAACTTTTTATTGCCACATTTCCCAGATTCAATTAGATTAACATTTAGTGTCATTTCTCAAACAGAGATAATCATCCTGATTATGCTTTGAAGAAAGAACTTGCGTGCTACATACCTTTTAGGCTTTTACTTTATCTTATTTATTTGGCAGGTATGTGTATTTGTGCCAGGGCAGAGTGAAGCTGAAAAGGATGACACTTGATGAGAATTGATAAGTTGAGATTCGTTCAACACTGAGTTTGTTGCATTTGGTTTTCTCTGCCATGGGCACATCAGAGCTGGAGAAATATGCAGGCTAAAGGGGATGGATTCTGTAAGTGCCTTCTGAATACATTTATTTCTAGCCAGTAAAGTTTAGCAAACCATGTCCAGTGCTGTTGACAAGTAGCACAAACCGAGTGACAACAGTAAGCTTTTGATGTGTTAGCTGAGGTAGGCTTCAGAACTTACTGCTTTTACTGCTGGCCACAGTATGTGGTAGAGCCCAAAAGAGTAGCCATGTCCACACCAAACCCCCTTGCTATGGCAGCAGCTACTTCAAACATAGTTTCATGAATAGGAACTCATTTGACCCTTGACCAGAACCAGGCTCTAAATTGGTAGACGGAGAATCGGAGTAATTTGTATCATTTCAATTAGTTACTCGCTGCATAACGGGGAGGTCATGACTTTCTTCCATGATTACTGCCCATGGCAACCAAGCTTGAATGTACCGTCAGTTTCCAAATACTTTCACTTAATAAATGTAAGTCCATAAACAAGGCCCAATTGTTGGGGGTGCACAAAAAAGTGAATTATCCACCCTGCGACCGAGCGAGCGGAAGATGACATAACTTTGTCGGCAAGATCCTTTCAATTTTGAAAAAAATTTTTTTCTTTAAGAGCGAAGCTGATAAATAGGGATAATAACTTTGGCTGAATGAGCATTATTGATCCCTTGCTATGTAAAACAGCCAGGAGACAAGGGAGTTTGCGTAAGAGCACTGCTGCTGTAGTTCTGAAAGCCGGCAGTTTTCTTTGACTGTTTGCTCTGTACAACCAAAATTCAAAAATCTTAAAATCAATGTTACCATTGTTGGGTCCAAACAGCACACCCTTCCACAGACAATGCAAAGAATTTCAAAATATAGATAGCTCCCTCATACATACAGATCTGATTGTAAGAAACATTGGGTTGTTTTCTTTCTCGAAAGAAAGGGCAGCTTGTTCAGGGCGAGGACAATGGTGTGTCTAGATGCCTGTGAAACTTCATGAACCCAGTGCAATAATTCAAGCCTTTGATTTGAAAAATGTTTTGTATGTCTTCCTCCACATCTGCAAATACCTCCACTTTCCCTTGATGCCAGCCAAGAGTTGTTAACAAGTCAATGTTTTCCACTTGAGGAAGAAAAAAAAGTTCAGCACGTACATAAGTTTTGCTATTTGGCTTTTGTTTTTTGAATTAAAATAAAGGTTTCCTTCTTTCATGTCACAATCTATTAGCCACCAAGAAACCTGGTATCACAGTTCTCTCCCATTCACCCCTGCATTTGTAGCAGATTTGACGGTGTGTGGAAACTAACACGGGCACTGCTCTGTGACTGTGTCACCTACAATCAGCTTGTGCTGTGGTTCAGATTAATCATGACAGTAGGCAATATTTCCAACATTATTAGAAGAGAAACCTAATATTTTGGGACATCAGGGATCTCTGAGCTGTTGTCCATCAAACCAAGAACCTTCATTTTCTACTCCCTGGATGGGTAACCTTAAGTTTTAACCACTTAATGGACAAACAGCCTCTTTAAACAAAATAAATAAATAATTTACAAATTAAAACAAAGGAGAAAGACGCGGCTGTTCTGGTGTTTAAAGTTGTATCTTGGGAGCATCCCCAAAAGGTTTGCTAGCCATGCTGTCCAGGAGTAGACTCCCATTCTTTTTTGAAATGTAACCACGATTGCCAGATAGAGATTTCTAAGCTACTGTTGAACGTTTACCTCATCCAGTTTCTATCGTGCAAACAAAATAAAGATTTGCCAAGGATGTCACATGACCAATTTACAGAAAGGAGATTTGGGGTGTATTTGAAGGATACATATTTTAAAGGCTATATTACATAAATATGGGTTAAAAGTACATATGCCAAAGTACATGATTAAATTTGACAGTACTATTTAGAAAGTGAATGGTTTTTAGGTCTGTATTTACCTGCTTGAGTGAATTTTTTATCTTTTGTCTGACTTATTTGAATTTCCATGAACATGACTGAAAGTTGGGCATTCTTTTGTTCTTCAGAAGCTTTAATTTTTCTCCTTCATAGTTGAGAAGAAAGAGCATCAGGTGATAGTGCACATGCTGTAGAGATCATACAGTTATTCACAGCTTCCTCAGTGATCCCAAACCTTTTTGGATTGAACTTATATTGGGTACCTAAAATATTCTAAGAAAGAGGGATTTAAAAAAGTCTTTAGACACTCATACCAAGACAGTGCACTATGCTTAGAGAATTTGGTCCCAATCAGAGAGTGTACATTTCATTTGTTCAGCTCACAGGTACAGGAAACCAGACCAGCCAGAGATGGTTGCTGGACTTTTGGGTTCCTGTTTCAGTCCTTTATCTCCTAGCACCTAGAACACAGAGTAAGTCCTCAAAAATATGTGTGGAATGAATTATTTCTTGAGCTAATATACAGGCAGTCTTACCAGAAAGAGACCAAAATCTTGATACAATTCCTTGCACTCAGTAGGTTTTGATGTGTGAATGGCTTACCATTTTCCAACTGAATTCCTAATTTCATAAATTGTATGAAAACAAGTACTATCCATGTAGCTGCTCACACTCTTCCTTCTCTTTCAACTTCAGGAAAAGAACCTGATAAAGTTCAGGGCTTTTTTCAAGACATTTCTTCCTTTTATAGACTTGGGCTGCTCCCAGGTCTATCCATCATCATTTTAGCTTTGAACGTTGGTTCATTTGTCTTGTTCCCTTAGCTCTGTCACCTCAAGCTTCGAAGGTTGCGTCCCAATTTCTTGCATGTGGTCTTTCATTGGCCTACTCCCTGCTGGTACCCACTCCATCATTCTTGTAGCTATTTGATCTCAGTTTTCTATGTGTCAGACTCTGCCCAGCCACCTGATGGTTTTTGGTTCCAGGCTTACCACAGATTCCCTGTTCTCTTTTGGGCTTGTCATTCCATCACTATGCTAAGTTTCACCCCTTTCTTTATCCTTTTAATTAAGAAATAATTTGCTGCATTTTTCTATATTACAGTTTGGTACTAAGTGATTATAGACATTTTGGAAAATGAATAAAAGCACAATGAAAAACCAAAAAAATCTTCCACAACCCCACCATCTAGAGAGCATCAATTTTGCCATTTTAAAATAGAGTTTCCAGGTTTTGCTTTTGTTTTTTCCATTCATGTCTCTTTTTTCCATCCTTCCTTCCTCATTTTTCTTTTTCTTTCCTCTTTCCCTTCTTCTTTTTCTTCCTTTATTCTTCTTCTCATATATTTTTGGATAGTGTAGGGCAACTTAGAAAATTATTGGCTCCTTGGGCATTTTTTCTTTTCATCAAAAGCATTACTTTTAGCATTTGTCTTCAAAGATTATCTCCAAATGCTATAAAACTCTGTTGTCTTCTATTGCCTCTGTAATTTTCCTTCTCATTTGCTTCTCACAGTCTAAGGCCTGAATAAAATAACTCATGGTTTAATATAATGCATGTTCTCCATACCCTTTTCAGTTTGGCCTGCTTGGATGTACTCTGTTATGAAGCTTTAATATTGTAATAAGGTTGTAATCTTCTTTGCTTTTCCATGCATGGCTGGCACTTTTTTTTTTTTTTTTTTTTTTTTTGACAGGGAAAAATACTGGGTATTTCGAGCCTTATGCCTTACAAACTCTTTTTACTGGTGGTTTAGCTTCCAGGGAACACAGGGTAGAATACAAGATTACTCTTAGGGGCTTCCCTGTTAGTAAGGAGACTGTGCCTGTCATCACGTTGTCAGGCCTTATTCTACAAGGAAGAGACTGGCTTTAGCCTCTCTAGAACCTATAGCCCTTCTTGATAGTTCATTCATTCATTCATCCAGCAAAAATTTATGGAGCATCTCCTCTGTCCAATAGAAATATATAATGTGAGTCACAATTGTGAACCGCATATGTAATTTAAATTTTTCTAGTTGCCACCTTAAAAAGGAAAAGAAGAAATTAATTTCAAGTTTTTAAACTGATATATTAAAAATATTATATAGCAATCACTATAAAAATTAAATATTTTATAAAATTAGCTATTGTACTTTCCTATCTTCCTCAGTCTTCAAAATCTGGTGTTTGCTTGGAACATCTCAATCCGGACTAGCCCCATTTTAAGTCTTCAATAGGCACGTGTGGCTAGTGGCTACTGTACAGGACAGCACAGTCCCAGACCCTTTTGCTGGGAATCCTCTGAAGAACAAGGCAGGTGCCATCCACACCCACACACAGCCTACCCTCCAACAGGGAAGACCACTGTTATACAAGTGATGATTAACGCCAGGCTTAGGGAAAGTGCAGGTCCAGTCTATCTTATTTACCCAAACTATTCGGTGTGGGGAAGAGAGGCAGGAGATTTGAGTTTTCTTCTTCTCCCACCCCTTCCCTGGGTTTACAATGAACTAATTGTGTGATTTTGGACAAATCAATAACCTCTCCTTTCAGGAATTAGATCCGAATTGTTACTCATTGACGCCAAAGAACCTACATTAAAAAAAAAAAAAAAAAGAAGCTACATTTAGTCACTCTGTCCTACTGCCTCCCATAATTATTATTTTAACGCCTGTGTTCCCTGCTGACCTGGAAGTAACATGAGGCTAGAGACTTTTCCATTTGTCTACTTTGGAATCTTCAGCATCCTTACTAAGCTTTCACACCATAGTTTTTGAATGAATAAATGACCTGAATAAATGAATAAAGTCTGAATAAAGGCTTCTCACTTCAATCTGATTGTTAGGTTTAAAATTCATTTACTCCATATGATAAACTACTCCTTGCTCTCCTCCTCCTTTCCTTCTCTTCTGTCATTCCATAACTGCTTAGCTAAGGGCTGCCTCATATGTCCTTGGAATCATGCAAGGTATTAAGTATGCAAATATCAAAAAGACACAGTCCCCGCCCTCAAGAATGCATTTTTAATGTGTTTACCAAACATTTTCTTTATGTCAGGCATAGTTACTGCATTGACAATTTGTTAGACATTTATCTTTTCAAATCCTCAGCATAGTATTGTATGTTGGGTATTATTTTATTCTCACTTTGCAGATGAGGCAATTGAGCCTTAAGGAAGTTAAATAACTTGCTCAAAGTCCCATAGCTAGTAAGTGTTGGAGTTGGGGGTTACACTCAAAACCACTGTGCTAAAAGGCCTCCCGAATCTGCAGAGTCCCTGGGATGACCTAGTGCACATTATGCAAAGTTAGATGAAATGTCATTCTTAAAATGAATAACTGGTTAGATACTAATATTTTTAAAATAATAAAGGGAAGTGAGATCTATCTCCTTATTAAATTCCCCAAAGACCTATTTATTAGCCCACTTACTTTATGCCTACTTCTGTTACATGTTGATGTATATAGATTATATATATAGTTCATATTTATATTTATATAGAGGGCATCTAGAAGATATATAGATGGCAGTTCTGAGATCCTGAGTCATTATATCTGTTTTAGGCCTGGTAGATGGCTGACTATTCCTCAATGATCAGTTTCATTCTTTTCAAAGGCATGGTTACCTTAGAAACCACAACTATTACCGTGAAGATTCCACTAATTTAGTTATTTTGCTGATATCTTCCTGTCCTGAGGGTGTTTATCTTCCATTCATTCCATAACCCAAGCCAACTGCTCCCCCTTCCCCTTATGCCACTATTTGTGTATAAGACTCCCTTAAGAATTTATGGAGCAAGATTGCACCAACACTCCCTATCCATTTTTTAAGGTAATGTTTTTCCAAGTCTTCTCTTCTTTTGTCCTCTTCATCTTTCTTCTCCAGATGTAAGTTCCATTTTCCTCAGAGTTTTGAGTTCATTTCCTGGAATTTCTTGTCTCGCTTCCACTCAAGAAGATACTGGTTGTCTTTTAATTCTGGGATAATGATATCACAATATGCTTATTCTTCATGCCAATTTTGAGCATTGCTTTCTTTTAAAAATTCAAAACAGAAATGTAAAATAATATGAAGTTCAAAATAATGATCTGACTCATTGATATTGCGACAGTTGGAAGTTATTTTGTGAATCCCAGAAAAGATGTTTTTGAACTAATCCATTCCTGTGGGTGCCAGATCCTTCAATTGCATTAGGGATCTTGATTAGATCACTTGATTAGATTGTTTTTGATTGGACTATGTCAATAAGGCATAACTCAGGCTGGGCATCTTGCTGGGTCTTATATAAACTGAGACCGTACAAAGAGAAAGAGAGACAGAAAAAGCAGCTCTGCCATTTTGACCTTGCCATGTGAGAGA
Organism: Cabassous unicinctus; assembly: GCA_029593785.1. Taxonomy (NCBI): domain Eukaryota; kingdom Metazoa; phylum Chordata; class Mammalia; order Cingulata; family Chlamyphoridae; genus Cabassous; species Cabassous unicinctus. The sequence continues at coordinate 18,481 of JAQZBX010001538.1, forward strand.
GAGAACTCCAAGTTCATCTACAGCTACAGAAAGACCAAGAAGCCCTGAGAGGCTCAAGAAGAGGCCCAGGGAGAGATGCCTGATCACCCACAGCTGAGTTCCAAGAAAAAGTAGAGAAAGCCTGGCAGACCCACCATCTTGCCTCACCACATGGTAAGATTCCAGGAACTGCTAGCAGCTCACCTTTGGTGAGAAAGCATTTCTGATGATCGCTTGAATTGGAAATTTTCACAGTCTTGGAGCTGTATGCTTTTACCCCAAATAAATCCCCCTTATAAAAACCAACCTGTTTCTGGTAATTTGCATTGGTAGCCTTTGGCAAACCAAAAACAGACATATTTTGAATAATTTACTATCGCAAACTCAATATTTATAAACTGCAGTATCTTCTTTCCAATCTGACCTGCCCTCCTTCCTAACTTTCCTCTTTCTGTCAGGTGGTGTCCTGTAGTGGTTAAGAGCATAAGACTTGGTGTCAGACAGACCTGGGTTCAAATCCAGCCTCTGTCATTTGTTCCTGGGTCATCTTGCTAGCTGTGTTAGCCTCTCTGTGCCTCAATGCCTCGTCTATAAAATGAACATAATGGTACCTATATTGTGTGGCTAAAAGTGCTTACTTACTCTAAGTACTTTTACGATAACATTTAATCTTCATAACAACCTTATGAGGAAGGTACTACTAATAGTAGTCACATTTTACAGATGAGAAAACTGAGGCACAGGGAAGTTAATATCAGTATTCATAAGACTAGTATTTGGTTTGTAGATTTTTTCAATTTAACACTATAGCACAAGCATTTTTCATGTTGACATAATTTGTAATGACTTTGTAAATATATGTTTTAATGGCTATATAGTATTTTGTTGTGTGGTTATGCCTTAATTTTCTAAACTATTGATTTACTATCAGACATTTGGATTATTTCTTATTTTTCTATTGTAAATAATATAATGATCTACTTTTTGGACATAGTTTTTTCCATAATGCTGATGATTTCTTTGTTAAAAAGAAGAATTAGAGTCCAAGGGCAAAAATCACTTTATTAAGGCTTTTGCTACCTATTGCCACAATTGTTTCCCAAACGGTGGTATAAATTTAGCTTGAGAGTGTCTGTTTTGCTGCACTCTCCCCAGCTCAGAGTCATCACATAAAGAGCAAACAACAAAGGTTAAAAACCCTGTAGCATGCAGTGTCTCTCATGCTACCTCGGAGGATGGGTAGCCTGTTCTACACTGTCAGCCAGCGTACATTGGCCTAATCATTCCCGCCAGCTTCATTCTAAAGCTACCAGATAATGGTCAGATACAATTTAACCTCAGTGGAAGAGTCTTGTTTTAAACACTAATGTTAAGGATTATGCCTCTGCTATCTTGTGGACAATTAGGGCTTTTATTTGGCAAAGTCCAGCTAAATTGGGTAGATTTTTAAAAGCCAGGGTGTAATTCATAAAATAGAATAATTGTGGGTATTCTAACTGCATTCTTAACCTGAGATGTAATGAATATTTGCTGATTTGGAACAGAGGAGAGATTGTGGCAGAGTATCTCCATGGGTTTCTTTTCTGTTTTAGGAAGATGATGTTAATTTATTATGTCTCCAAGTGTGGGCTCTGTAACCAGAATTTGTGTTCTTCCACATATCAGCGTTGTGACCTTCGACAAGGTATTTAACCTCACCAAATCTCTATTTTCTCATCTGTAAAACGGGGATAATAAGGCCTATCACTTACAGTGTTTTGAAGAATAGAGATAATATTTGTGAATTCTTATGGTGGGTGTTCAACATACAGCTTGTTGCATGATTCAATTTCTGTTGTTTTTGTAAAGGAATTGTTAGGATTAAATCCTTTTCCTGAGGCCATCTTTTGCCCAGACTAGATATGAGTTGATCTTTGTCTTTGGAATCAGAAGACCTTTTAAATAAAGTAGACTAAATTTCTATTTTTTTAATATCCCTGGACCATTGCTCATGTCTCCAAAGAGAAAGCACAGATTAAATGAAGAATGTCACTCTCAGACATGTGCTTACATTATTTTAATGTACTAATACTCATAATATAAACATCTGTGAGAGAAGGAAAATTCCACAGGCCAAGAAAGAAAACCTGGAGGTAGTCTGGTGTCTGAGCATGCATGGAGGTGCAGCATCCTACTTTGACTTCTCTGTCTTTCATGCAAAGCAAGTAAATGTTTTCAGCAAGAAACCAGTAATCACCAAGATTCACCTGCAGCTACCACTAAATTTGCTTCGCTTTTCTCCCTTGCTCCTCAGCCAGAAAGTGTAGCTCAGAGGCAGATATTCCAGGATCCAAGAGAGTAGCTCAATAAAAATAATAACCACAACAAAGGCAGCAATAGCTTACATTTACTGAGAGCGTACAAGGTGCCAGATTTTGTGCATCAGCACTTTTCATACATTGTCTTTACAACAACTAATGAAGAAAGAACCACGATTCTTCCTATTTTACAATGGAGAAAACTGAGCTCAGATTGTTAAATTACTTGTCCAAGGCAAGTGTGTATGCGATCTGGAATTTAAGCCTGGGGCTTACTGACTCCGATATCTTACGTCCCTTCTAGGTCTATGAGTGTGAAATTCCTAAGATCCAGGGCTGCTATGAAAAATGTAACCAAAGGAAGAGAGCGTCATAGAAATCGAGCAGGAAGGAAGACCTGTAGAGTATCAGACTAACTGAAAGGGCAGGGAAGCAACTTTCCAGGGATCACACAATCTACTCTTTGTGGCCAAGTGAAGACTGAAATATCTATCTTTTGCTGTTAGCATTTCAAAAAAACTTTTTATTATGAAAAATTTCAACCATACGCAAAAGTAAAGAGAATATCATCGTGAACCCCCAAGTAGCGATCACTTAGTTTTATGGCAACCCACATTTTGCCATTCTTTATAGAATCCTTATCTTTTGGGAGTTCGCTTTTAGCTTTTAAGTGGGAACAAAAATGTCAAAGGTGACTGGAAATACTCAAGAATCTTCCTATCTTGGTTTCAACTTTAGCCTAAGTATCAGTATGAGAGGAACTTAGATTTATGTTGCTACTGACTAATATTCCATAACCAATGGTAATTCCCCCTCTAAAGCCAACTGAGGCAGAGGAAAGAGGTACTTGGAATGGGAGTAATAATTAGTCTTGTTAATTTAGCCTGTCATATTTGTTGATGGTAAGTGGCTTACTTTTTAGGAAAAATTTCATCGGAGCTGCTCCCTTGTTTGATCTACACCCATCCCAAAGGAGGCACATTTTACAAATCTCTTCAAGCTAGGACATTGGAAAGATCAAAGAAAAGATGCCAGAATCCTTTCACTAGCTTTTTATGAACAATGGTTCCCAAATATCTTTCTGTTGAAAATCCTATTATTTTTGTTAATAGTAACATTTTTATTATTTCACATAGCTAAGCACCAACAATTAGTTAGGCGCTGGTTAAGAACAAAGAAGATCTGTTTCAGCACTTAGGTGCTCAAGGCCCAATTCCCATGCCCCTCTGCCCTCTCATTTCTATGCCCGGTATTTGTCTTTGAAGTTAAATGGAATCGAACCCACAGAAGAGAACTTAAGGGAAATGTATAGAGGTGAGCATGGACTGCTAGATACCAGGGGGTCATCTGTTCAGGAGCATCTTTAAGTGGTTGCTTGGCTCTCCCAAATACTCAAGGGATAGTAACTCTGCCAAGAGGGCAGGAGAAGTAGCTATACTGAGAAGGAGGAGATTTGAGTACTTCCTTTTAAAAATCAGTAAAGCCCTAGACTTAGAAATTTATCTCTGAAAGAGTCAGATAGGAAGAGGGAAACGGTCCATGCTTAAAATGCCAAAACGTAGCCCAGTAGATTGATTCTGTGCAGCCAGTATCAATCATGCAGATAGATTTTGCCACAAAATGGTCCAATGTACTTTTTTTTCCTCCTCCTCTGACTTAGGCGTCCAGATGGTGCAGGAACAGTGAAGAATGGGTGGATATTTTAAGACATCTTAACTAAAGTGGGGAAGCAGAAGCTAAATATGAATTTCCTAGTTCTCCTTCTCTACTCACATGAAACAAGATGCCTGCACTGAACTTCCCAGAAGTCTCTGTTTCAATGGAACTTGTTGTTGTTTTATAAAAATCAAAATTTGGGTATTCTCTGGTGAAAAAAAATGATTTGAAAATAATTACTTTCCCTTGATAGTACTGATTTTTATAGAAGCATATTTTAGGTGATTTTCGTCTATTAATAATCTCCCAAGTCTTTTCAACTTGTTTGTGTTTTCCACAATTAAATGTTTAAAAAATGTTTCATGGTTTAAAAACAATATAAGACCATTAAAGAAAATTTGGAAAATATATAAAAGTACAAAGAGGAAATTAATCACCCATACTCCTATACCCCCCACCCTCCAAAAAAACCCACTGATAGCATCTTGGTAGATTTCCTTCCAGTCTTTTTTCTGTAAATAAATAAGCATGATATCATAATTTAGTTATTCATGTTTCTGGCATTGGTACTTTAGTTTACCAAGCACAAAAGAAAGAATAAGTAATTTAGGTCAAATTAAAAACATTAAAATGTAGGCTAATATATATAAGATTGATTTTTTTAATCATTTGAAAGCATGAATGGTGAAATTGTAAGGTCCATTGTCCCATGACATGTTATAATTTCCTTTTATCAGCAACAATGACTAAAACATGTGATCTAAAACTGCAGCATCTGCTTACAAACAGAAAACAGAGGAAACAAAGAGAAAACTATATGTACTTGTAGGCAATAAGAAGCCTTGTGCTATTTAGCATTTAAAATTGTCAAAGATAGAAATTAAAAGTACAAAAGTTGAAGCTTTGGTGACCATAGTGAAGCCTCCAGACATGAGTCAGCCACAAAAAAATGCCCAAACTCATTTAAAAAGCTCTTTGTCATGGTCCAAAAAAACAACATTTTTAGTGTTTTCCTTTGACTTCACATCCCGCTATTGCAAGTACATGGCTAATTATTATCTGAATGATATCTATTATTCCTGTGTTCTTCTGGTTCTAACCGGATATGATCCAAATATGGCCACAAACACATTATAGTGTGCAGCGAAATCAAAAGAATAAGATAATTCTGTTTTTAAGGGTTAATGGTATTTTCACTCCTCCTCAGTTTGAATCATGGACAATAGCTCTACTGTTGTCTATTCTAGGCAGCTGTGCAGAATAGTAAAGATTTGGAGATCTTTGGAGGCAAGGGAAAAATTAAGCCTTTGTGCACTTTTTATTCAGTATATTCTACCCAACACCCATGTATAAGAGTTGGACTTGGGGAGTTGCAACAGGCTAAGGAAAGTTTGCACAGATAAACAGAGTTATTCTAAATTCTGTGCCTACTAAGCCCTGAATCACAAAGTACCACTGCACATCCTCGAGAAATAATATATAAGAAATGCTTTTTCTAACTCTGCCCACTATAGTCTGTGGGTTTCATTTATTGTTTTGCATAATGAACATAGGAAAAAGAAATAATTGAAACGTTAGCAATTACCTCATCAATTTCAGTTCTCAAACAGTTACTGTTAGAAGTAGACTAGTCTTATGAAAGAATATATCCATATATGGAAGGAAAGCAAAAGTACCAATATAGTTTTAAATGATTAGAAAAATGATTCCAAATATTTGATTACTTGTGGCTACAGAATGAAAAGTTATCATTAGAATCATTGGTACTTTCATTTGGGTCCCAGTGTATACCATTATGCACTTTTATGTCTCTAACACTTGGTATGACAGCAAACTAACCTAACACCTCATGTCTGGGAAGAGTGCTGCAGGGTGATAGGGAGGTGGAAATTGGGGGCAGGGAATATCATTTGGATCTAGGATTTTCTTCCATTTTGTCACTTTGGGAATCATTTCTAAGGAAGATTTAAAAATTCAGATGCCCTTTCTTATCTCACCCTTGTAATTGTTGGGAAGGGGATAAGAATAACAGCTACTATTTAATGAGCATCTTATATGTATCAGGCACTCTTCTTTCAGTACTTCATCTAATCATCCCAACAACCCTGCAAGTTGTTCAAAAGCCCATACTCTAGCTAAGGAGGCCCGATATAGTTGATCACAGTTACCCCCTCTGACCTCATCTCCCACTACCCAGCCATGCTGACCTCCTTGTTCCTCACACACAAAACCTCAAGGCCTTTGCACCTGCTGTTCCCTCTGCCTGAAATGACCTAGTGCCAAATATATACATGGTTTGCTCTGTTATGTCATTCAGGTCTCTGCTCAAACTTCAACTCTCAGTAAGGCCTTCTCTGGCTAATCACAAAGAAAATAGCATATACTGCCACTCTCTGTCCCTTACCCTGCTTTATTCTTCATAGCACTTATCATTCAATGTTTATTATTGTCTCTCATCCCCTGCTAGAATGTAAGCCCCTTAAGAATAGGGCCTTTGTTGGCAGTTTTCTCCCCCTGCTTCATCCTCAATGCTTAGAACAGTGCCAAGCATATATCAGACATTGATTATATTTGTTGAATGCATGGATGAATGAAGAAACTGAACCTCAGACTGGTTAAGTAATGTGCCCAAGGATGCACAGCAGAACCAAGATTAGAATCTGTGTCCTTCTTAATCCAACAGGTGACAAGGAGGAGGTGACATATGAACTGAGCCTAAAAAGATAAGTTGAACTTACTGTTTATATTCTGTTATTGCAAAAATGATTTTGTCTGCTTGTAGTTTTCAAATCACCATTCCTTTTTAATATTTTTATTCCACTTGTGAATAAATCTTTCTATAGTGCTGACCAATCACTCAGTACCATAGGATAGCTGGCCAACTTTCTTGCATCATCGTCTTTTCCCTGTCCATCCACTCAATGGGCAGGATGCCTGGTTCCTTAAAATCCATGGAGTTCCCACTGTTCACAGACATAGTTCTTCACTACATGTTCAGATCAGCTGCGTATTCCATGTGCAGCACTCAGCACACTGTTTGGCCCCCAGTAAGTCTCAGTAAATGGTAATTATTATTAGCATTAATCTGTTACCTCTTTTTCTCACCCTTCAGCCTCAATGACCAGTACCATCTCTGTCCCTGGATCTCCTTAGACCGTGTTTCCCCACCAGATCTGTTGTGTCTGATGTCTTGGACAAACCCCACACTATCCCAGGCTTTGGGACCATATTTGCTCTGACCACTGGTGTGGACACAGGGGAGTCCCGAACACCTATTTAAAGCATCTCCTATTTGGGCAAACTGCATCTGTGCATGGTCTTCAGGAAAACGTGTGGCTTATTTCACTAAAAAGCACTTTTGCTTCATCCAGAGAAAAATACATACCACCTTCCCTACCTTTCTCTACTGGCAGGTTTGATGATAAGTCCCTACAGCCCACACCCCCCACTTCTATGGAAAGGTCTCTTGCCCTTTGCATGCTGCATGACCTTGAATGAGTTCACCTCTCTGAACCAGTTTCCTCATCTCTAACATGGGAATAATAATGTATATCTTACAGAGCAGTGGCAAATGACTGGGTGCTTTACATATATTATGCCACTTATATGCCTGGCATACACGTGGATTATTTTTTATTGTGATGAAAAGACTGATGACGAAGACAATGATGCTGTCTTAAGTAATGTTGGGAAGCCATCCCTCCTCATATTCTCCTTCTCTCCTTTGAATGATGTCCTTATTAACACCTTTCCACTTCTCCCTTATTCCAAAAGAAGCTGCACAGGAAGTTCCTGCAGGCAATGCTCCTAGCAAAGGTGGGCTTAGCAGTGGGTCAGACCCAAAAGGCGGTTGCCCCTCTTCAACCCTGATGATACAACTTGTGCCATGAGCTGAGTCGAGTATCTTTTCTTTATTTGCTTCAGACAGCTCCATAAGTAACTGCAGTATCTTTGATTTCTTTTTCAGCACCATCTTAGTCTATCTGTTGTGAGTCCTCTAGTCCCTTTTCACTCTCTGTTCTGTTTGCTTCCAAATGCTCAACGAGGTCTACAAGAGCACAAGAAACCCTTAGAGAACAAAGAACCAAGCCTTATCCCCAGCCCAAACCACAGTGCCCGGCAGGGAGAAGATGCCCGTATGTTTGTTGCTTGTAATGGGAGTCTATGTTCCTGCGGAAACGCTTCTTTCTTCTTTGATCACTCTGTTCTGCCTACACATACTTCTACCATCTGATTCTTGTACAACTATTTCACCTCAGCTTGAGTTTTTCCCCTTGTTTTTACTCCAGTAGGCTTATACTTGGCTTTTTCTATCTATGCACTCAGTTCAATGCTTTGGCTCCTGGAAATACCTATGTGGTCGTTTAAGCATTTAAGAACTTTCTTGATAATGTATTTTACCACGTTGCTCCCCTCTCTGACATCTTAAATGGGGGAACAGAGCTTCCCCTCCCTTTGAACACTGCTTTTTTAAAATTACATTTTTAATCTCTTCCTTTAAAAAAAAATAGGAATTTGTAGCTCCTCTATGTATTTCTGGCAAATTTCCCAGGTTTTGAGAAATTAATTTTGGTCATTACCCTAGCAAGATCAGAAAGGGAACTCTCTTTCACTTTATATTCATAATCTCTAGCTTCTTTCTTACATATAAATCCTATTAATTCCACTGGCCCACTTCTACTTTTGTTTTAATAATAGTAACTAACATTTGTATAATGTTTTTTGGTTTAAAAAGTGTTTTCATATCCACTATTTCATTTGAGCCTAACAGCTCTATGGGAGTGGCAGAGCAAGTGCATTATTATTCCAGTTTCACTGATGAGAAAAAAACAACCACACCCCAGAGAGTATAAGTGCTTTATCGTGGGTCACATAACTTATAAGAATTAGAGTCTTGGGCTGGACCCTAGGTTTTCTGATTCCAAATCCTCTGTTTGTTTTCTACTGTTTTACACCATATATATCTAGAAAGGTGCTTACCAACTAGTTCTAAATATTTGACTTCAAAGTTCAGCTTGCTTACTTTCAGCACTCTTCCCTTCCCTTCCCTTCCCTTCCCTTCCTTTCCCTTCTCTTCTTTTCTAGGTCATTGTTGAAATCCATCCAAACCTATTCCTCAAAACCATCACATTTTAATTTTGTTTTTGAACCCATCTCTCTTTCCCTTGGCTCAGCGCTCAGCTAAGACAGGGCCCATGCTCCAGGAAAGCTTCCTTGACGCCTCAGACTGGGTTAGGTGCTCCTGCTAAGAGCATCCAGAGCAGCTTAGCTGTTAGTGCACTGCCATTTAGTTCCTTTGCCTTATCTGCATCTCCAGCTGCTGGAAGAGAAACTATATCAGGGAAGGCACCACGTCCATTTTTCCATCTTTGAGACCCCAGAATACAGCACACTGCCTCACCCCTAGTAGGTGTTCTGCAAGTATTTATTGAATGGATAAATAATTAATGGTAAGAGGAGTCGAAAGTCTCTTCTCTGTAGCTAATCCGAAGAGATCGCAAAGGGGGTCTCGAGGACGCCTTTGCTTTGTGTGTTTGAAGAGGGTACATCCCGCAGGGTGCAAGTGGGGAACAGAGCATGCAATTATGCAGAGGGACAAGTCATCACTATGCCATTTCTTCCAAATGCAAAAAATAGCCCTGTGACATTTCTTATAAAGGAGAAAGAATATATTCAGCAGTGAGCCGTTTCTTTTCTTTTTAAAAAATTGTTCTTCTTCAAGGGCTGTGGCTTTTTGTAGACTATATTCTTACCAGTTTTCTTGGGAAAAGTAGACAGGGTATAAAAAACAATAAGAAGTAAACTTACTAGTTTCACAATATAAGAATAATGATTTATGAAATTACACATCTCTATGAAGTACTGGTTTACCAGATTACTAGAAAGAAGTGGATACTTTAGCATTCATGAAAATAATGTTGTCTTACATAAACCTGACCAGTTGGTGAGGTCTGAATTGACAGTGAGAACTTAGATTGAGAATAAAACTGATATACCATGTTTGTATGTTTCAATTCATCTGACCAAAGATATCACTATCTTTAATGCTATGTCTCTCTGTAATTATGTTTGTATTTGGGTTATTTGAATAATAAAAATCCTATTTCCAGAGGCATATAACTTCATCACAAAATTCCCTTCTGGCACACAATCTTTGCACTGTGGAAACAAACCAACAAACCCCAGTCCATCTTTGGATGAACTGAGAATGGAAAAAGAAAACAGTTGCTTCTAATTCTTTTTTTATAAGCATCATAAGCCAACTGGTAGCCAGAAGGGGGTGAATGGCTTGAATATAAAATAATGCATATGAATATTCTCGCTGTCCTGATTTTGTGATAATCAGGGTAGACTAAACATTCGCTATATTAGAAACCGTGCATGTGTCCCCAGATCTATTTTTTCTCCCTAGGTCTGGTTTTTAGAATGCTGGTGATAAACTAAGCCTGATTTATTATATGACCATCTTGTATGAGAAGTGACTGTAACTCTAGGTATCTTTGGTCAACCTTAAGAGATATAGCAGGTGGATGGATGTGGCTCAAATGGTTGGGCTCCCATCTCCCATATTGAGGGACCTGGGTTCGATCCCCATGACCTCCCGGTAAAAATTTAAAAATGGAAAATATAGAAGGTGCACCATCAAGCTCTGTGAGTGGGTGAGCCCCCCAGGCCCCATGTGTGGGTGCGCTGTCAGGCCCTGTGCACGGGTATGCTATCAGGCCCTGCAAGCCACACAGCAAGATGATAATATAACAGGAGAGTGACACAAGGGAGAGCCAAGACGAGATGCGCCGAAAAACCAGGAACTAAGTCGGCGCAGGTGGTAGGAAGCCTTTCTCCCACATCAGAGGTTCCGAGGATCAAATTCCAGTGAAGACAGGAGGAGAAGGATGAGAAGAGAGGGCAGGAAACGGACACAGAGAGTTGCCCAATGAATGGACACAAAAACAGCAAAAAGGGGGGAGGGGTGTGAAAATGGATAAAAGTAAAATAAATAAATAAATAAATAAATCCTTAAAAAAAAAGTATAAGGTAGTAAGATATGGGCTATAGTTAGCAGTAATACTTTGATGATGCTCTTTCATAATTTCTTAACAAATGTTTCACAACAATGCAAAGTATTTGTGGTGGGGTGATGTGTGGGAGCCCTGTATGATGTTATGCATGTTTGTTTTGTAAATTCACAATGTTTACTGAACACTTATTGTTTATGTATGTTCATGTATGAATGATATACTTAAATAAATTGTTTAAAAAAATAAAATAAAATAATGCTATTGAGTTTTGTGTATGGAATTATTGATTTCTTGATATCTAGAATTTGGAAACTCTTCCCCCAGTGAAAGCCAAGTTCAAGTGCCTGCCCCCACTTTTGCTTTCACTGAGATTCCTTTCCTTTTGTCATTCGAATGTATTTGCTGTTTAGGAACAGAAAGCTCTTGGACAACAGCCTGATGTAACATCAGAAATGGAAAAGAAAGCAGAATTTTCTCCTCTTGGAGGAGAAAGGACATTGCTTTTCATGGCGAATAAATTTTGGATTGAGTATGCTAACAAAGGTTGAAGAATATTATTTCAGCTTTTTCAAATGACTCCCTCTGTCCTTCTAGGAATGGGTTTCACAGAGGCCAAATCATCTCAGAAAATAATTTGCTTTCCTCAAATGGCAAGAAGCTGGGGCCTTCCCTTTTCTACCCAAGGAAGGGCTTTGCTGAGGTACCCAAATGACCTGAGGCCTTATCTAGGACCCTAAGCAGAGACTCCTGACAGAGCTACAGTTAGTGACCTTCATCAGACCCCTGAGTCAGCCTGGGCTTCTCTGAAATAAGTTCACATGGGATCTTCAGAGACGTGGAATAGTGGACGACCATGGGCTTTGCTTTCATGTTTCTCTGGGCCTTGGCATATTCAGTTCCTTCTGCTGGATCACCCTCTCCACAAGCTCCATGTTTTTCTGACTGCTTTGTACTGGTTCTCACAATTCTTCTCAAGCTTTGTCTCTTTGTGGAAGCCTTTCTTAGCCCTCTCACCCTCCTAGCTCTATCTCCACTCCATTGTATTATATTTGATACCACACTCAGCTCTCTTATAGACAACGAGCAACCTGACAGCTAGCACAGTGCCTATGTGCACTGTACTTAGCACATAGTAGGTATTCAGTAAATGGCTGTAGAATGAAATCCTGAAGAAATGGGCTAATTAGCTGAATTTGGGTTAGTTTAATAAGGCACTATTATGTTTGAATCTGTTGATTCCTTTGGCAAAAAGAATCCACTAAACGAGTTGTTTCATTGAATTGTTTCCACCATTTCAGAACAAATGGTTCCCCTATAGAACTCAAATTTAATGCTCAAAAATGCACATTCTGTACTGTGAGGTTCATTAGAAACTTCACCCTTGTCCCTGCCTCTGATAGGAGAGGGCACTGTCAAGAAGGAGTTGATTGATCCTGAATGCACTTATCTGATAAGTTGTTTTCACAAATAGCAGTTTCTAGCAAAAACGATAGCTGGTGTAGCCTCTGTTACGTTGGGGAAAATTAAATTTTGGGCAAATACCCTAAACTGGTCTAAGCTGTCATTATTAAAATGGTCAGTCTTCTGTGGAACTAAGGATGATCCTCTAAGTATGAGGTATTTATATCAGTCTGCTTAGAAAAGTCTAGACTTCTACAGATCATTGAAAGTACTGGTTTATTTATTTGGGTTTGATCACAAAGGAAGTCAGAAGAATTGTTACACTGAGTTCTACAAAATGAAAAAAAGAGTCTATTTAGAATCCATCAGTCCTTTTTTTATTTATTAGAGAAATTGTAGGTAAACAGGAAAACCATGCATAAAACACAGAGTTCCCATATACCACCCTATTATTGTTAACACCTTGCAATAATGAGTGTGGTATATTTATTTTAATTGATGAAAAAACATTTTTATTATTGTAGTATTAACTATAGTCCATGGTTTACATTAGAATTCACTGGTTGTGTTGCACCACCCTCTGATTTTTAAAAAAAATACTTTTATTCTAGTAACTTATATACAACCTACAATTTCCTCTTTTAACCTCATTCAAATATATAAATCAGTGCTGTTAATTACATTCACAATCCTTTATCATTCATTACCAAAACTTTTCCTTCAACCCAAATAGAAACTCTGTACAATTTAAGCATTAACTCCCCATTCCCTACCCCCACACTGGCCCCTGGTAACTGATATTCTAGGTTCTGATTCTATGCATTTGCTTATTTTAATTATTTCATATCAATGAGATCATACAATATTTGTCCATTTGTGTCTGACTTATTTCATTCAACATGATGTCTTCAAGGTTCATCCATGTTGTTATATGTATCAGAACTTCATTTCTTTTTAGAGCTGAATAATATTCCATTGAATGTATATACCACATTTTGTTTATCCATTCAATAGTGATGCACACTTGAGTTGCTTACATCTTTTGGCAATTGTGAATAATGTTACTATGAACATCGGTGTGCAAATATCTGTGTGAATCCCAGCCTTCAATTCTTCGGCCTATATACTTAGAAGTGGGATTGCCTGGTCATATGGTAATTCTATACTTAACTTTCTGAGTAACTACCAAACTGTCTTCCCACAGTGGCTACATTATTTTACATTCCCATCAACATGAATGAGTGCTCTTATTTCTCCACATCTTCTCTCACATTTGTAATTTTCCATATTTAAAAAAAGATAGTGTTTTCTAGTGGGTGTGAAATGGTACCTCATCATGGATTTGATTTGCATTTTCCTAATGGCTAATGATGTTGAGCATTTTTTCATGTGCTTTTTGGCCATTTGTATATCTCCTTTGGAGAACTGCCTATTTAAGTCTTTTTTCCATTTTTCAATTGGGTTGTTTGTCTTTTGCTGTTGAGTTGTAGAATTTCTTTATATAGTCTGCATATTAAACCTTTATTGGATATGTGGTTTTCAAATATTTTCTCCCATGCTATAGGTTGTCTTTTTATGTTCATGAAAAAGTAATTTGATGCACAAAAGTTTTAATTTTGATAGGTCCCATTTATCTATTTTTTCTTTTGTTGCTTGTGCTTTGGGTGTAAAGTCTAAGAAACCATTGCCTAACACAATGCTTCCTCGTGTTTTCTTCTAGGAGTTTGATAGTTCTGGCTCTTATATTTAGGCATTTGATCCATTTTGTGTGGATTTTTGTAAGTGGTATGAGGTAGGGGTCCACCTTCATTCTTTTGCAAATGGCATCCTGTTTTCCCAGCATCACTTGTTATAGAGGCTACTCTTTCTCAATTGAATGGTCTTTGCCCCTCGTCAAAATTCAGTTGTCCATAAATATGACGGTTGATTTCTGAACTCTCAGTTCAATTTCATTGGTCTACATGCCTATTCTTGTGCAAGAATCAGGCTGTTTTAATTACTGTGGCTTTGTAAAAGGTTTTAAAATCAGGAAGTGTGATTCCTCCAACTTTGTTCTTTTTCAAGATGGCTTTGGCTATTCAGGGCTGCTTATCCTTCCATATAAATTTGATGATTTGCTTTTGATTTCTGCAAAGAAGGCTGTTGGAAATTTGGTTAGAATTGCATTGGATCTGTAAATAATGTTGCATAGATATCTTGACAATATTTAGTCTTCCAATCCATGAATAGGAAATGTCCTTCCATTAATTTATATCTTCTTTGATTTCTTTTGGCAATGTTTTGTAGTTTTCTGTTTACAAGTCCTTTACATCCTTGGTTACATTTACTTCTAGACATTTCATTCTTCTAGTTGCTATTGTAAATGGAATTTTTTTCTTGATTTCTTCTTCAGATTGTTCATTACCAGTGTAGAGAAACACTGCAGATTTTTGCTTGTTGATCTTATACCCTGCCACTTTCCTGAATTCATGGATTAGTTCTAGTAGCTTTGTTGTGGACTTTTTCAGGTTTTCTGTATATAGGATCATGTTATCTGCAAATAGGGAAACTTTCACTTTTTGCTTTCCAATTCGATGCCTTTTATTTCTTTCTCTTACCAAATTGCTCTAGCTAGAACTTCCAGTAAAATGATGAAAAATAAGGGTGATAGTGGGCATCCTTATCTTGTTTCTGATCTTAGAGGGAAGGCTTTCAGTCTTTCATTATTGAGTGTGGTGTTAGTGATGGATTTTTCATATATGCCCTTTATAGTGTTGGAGAAGTTTCCTTTTATTCCTAGTTTTCTGAGAGTTTTTATCAAGGAGGGGTGCTGGGTTTTGTCAAATGCCTTTTCTGCATCCATTGAGATGACCATGTGGTTTTTTTCTTCTTCATTCTATTAATGTGGTGTATTACATTAATTGATTTTTTTATGCTGAACCACCCTTGCATATCTAGAATAAATCCCACTTG
The DNA here is from genome assembly GCA_029593785.1 of Cabassous unicinctus. Taxonomy (NCBI): domain Eukaryota; kingdom Metazoa; phylum Chordata; class Mammalia; order Cingulata; family Chlamyphoridae; genus Cabassous; species Cabassous unicinctus. The sequence goes on from JAQZBX010001538.1 coordinate 33,785, forward strand.
ATCTTGATATATAATTCTTTTAATGTGCTGTTTGAATTCAATTTGCTAGTATTTTCTTGAGGATTGAACACCTAAATTTGTTGAGGTCTCTAATTTTCTTTCCTGTGGTATCTTTCTCTGGCTTTGGTATGAGGGTGATGTTGGCCTCATAGAATGAGGTAGAGAGTGTTCCTTCCTCTTTAATGTTTTAGAAGAACTTGAGAAGGACTGGTGTTAATTCTTCCTGGAAGGTTTGGTGAAATTCACCTGTGAAGCCATCTGGTTCTGGGCTTTTCTTGGGAGCTTTTTGATCTTCTATTTCCTCTTGATTCAGTGTAGGTAGTTTCTGTGTTCCTAGCAATTTGTCCATTTCATCTATTTGTTGATGTACAGTTGTTCATAGTATCCTCTTATAGTTCTTTTTATTTCTGTGGTGTTGGTAGTAAGACACCCCCCCTCCTCGCTTTTCATTTCCGATTTTAGTTGTGTCCTCTCTCTTTTTTTGTCAGTCTAGTCAAAGTTTTGTCAATTTTATTGATCTTTTCAAAGAAACTTTTGGTTTTGTGGATTCTATTTTTTTTTAATTCTCTATTTCATTAATCTCCACTTTAATCTTTGTTATTTCCTTCATTCTACTCACTTTGGGTTTAATTTGCTCTTCATTTTCTAGATTCTTCAATTTTGAGGTTAGGGATCTGATTTGAGGTCTTTCTTCTTTTTTAATGTAGTCATTTACAGCTATAAATTTTCCTCTCAGTACGGCCTTTGTTGCATTCTACAAGTTTTGGTATGTTTTGTTTCATTTTCATTTGTCTCAAGATATTTCCAAATTTCCCTTGTGATTTCTTCTTTAACCCATTGTTTAAGAATTCTCCCTCTGTTACTGATTTCTAGTTTCATTCCATTGTGGAATGAGAAGATCCATTGTATGGTTTCAATATTTTTTAATTTATTGAGACTTGTTTTGTGACCTAACTTAAGGTCTATCCTGGAGAATGACTCATGTGCACTAGAGAAAACTGTATATTCTGCTGCTATTGGGTGGCGTGTTCTATGTATTGCTGTTAGGTCTAGTTGGTTTAGAGTATCATGCAAGTCTTTTATTTCCTTTTTGATCTTCTGTCTAAATGTTCTATCCATTATTGAAAGTGTTATATTGAAGTCTCTTACTATTAATGTAGAACCATCTATTTCTTCCTTCAAATCTGTCAATATTTGTTTCATATATTTTGGGGGTCTGCTGTTAGGTGCATATGTTTTTATATTTGCTGTGTCTTCTTCTTGAATTGACCCCTTTATCAATATATAATGACCTTCTTTGTTGCTTGTAGCAGTTTTTAACTAAAAATCTATTTTATCTGATGTTAGTATAGCTAGCCCATCTCTGTTTTGTTTACTACTTGCATGGAATATTTTTTTCCAACCTTTTACTTTCAACCTACTTATGTCTTTGAATTTAAGGTGAGTCTTTTGTATGCAGCATATAGTTGGGTCATATTTTTAAATCTATTCTGCCAATCTCTGCCTTTGTCAGGAGAATTCATTCCATTTACATTTACAGTAATGACTGATAATGCAGGACTTTCTTCTGACATTTTGGTATTTTGTCTTTGTAAGTCTTATACCTTTTTTGAAACTTTTCTATGTACCCCAGGAAAACGTGTTCTTAAATGTAATCCATTCCTGTGTGTATGTACCCATTGTAAGCAAGATATTTTGATGAAGTTACTTCAGTCAAGGTTTGGCCCACCTCAATCAGGATGGGCCTTAATTCTATTTCTGGAGTCCTTTATCAGTGGAATAAAACTCAGACAGACAGACAGAAAGCCACAGAGGGAGCAGCCAGAAGCTGAACACCAGTGAAATCTGGAAGAGAAAGGAAAGGCCAGGAGAAGCTGCCATGTACACTGCTATGAGATAGAGGAGCCCAGGACCAAGAATCACTAGCAGCCGGCACTAGAAAACCACAGTCTTTGGGGAGAAAGCATCTCCTTGTTGATACCTTGTTTTGGACTTTTTCTTACCCACAAAACTGTGAGACATTAGGTTCACTTTGTTTAAGCCAGCCCATTGCATAGTATTTGCTTGGGCAGCCGAGGAAACTAAAGCAACCCTCAAATACTTTTGTTAATGGCTACTTTCATATTTGTTTGATTTTTTTGTATTGTCCCATTTTGAATTTCTTCTCATTTTCTTTCTGAATATATTTTTCAGATATTTTCTCTGTGGTTACGTGGAATTAAAATTTAACATCCTAAATCTATAACAATTATATTTGATTTGACACCAACCTAACTTCAAGAGCATATACATACACTGCTCCTACACCTTTCTGTCCTCCTGTCATTTTTTTTTTTGTACTTGCAACAAATTATACTTTGTACATTGTATTTCTAAAATCATAGTTTTATCATTACTTTTTACACATTTGCATTTTATTACCTGTAAGGAGTAAGGAGTGGTGTTACATACCAAAAAATACTATACAACAGTCCTGGCATTTATAATTACCCACATAGTTTACTGTCTTAGTTTGCCAAAGGCTGCCAATGCAAATTACCAGAAGTGGGCTGGCTTTTATGATGGGAATTTTATTTGGGGTAAACGTTTACTGTACCAAGGCCATGAAATGTCTGAATCAAGGCATCATCATTGATGCTTTCTCACCAAGGTCCGCTACTGGTAACCCTGGTGTCCAGCCACATGATGAAGATGGCCACCAATCTCTACTAAGTTCTCTGCCTACCCCTCTAGAATCTACCTTCTCCTGGAGGTCAGCTGTGGGCAACCAGGCATAGGGTTTGTCTCTTTCAGGGCCTCCTCTCTCAATCTCTTGGGGCTTCTCTGCCTTCTGCAGCTGAAGTTCTTTCTTTCACATGGCCCAATCAAATATTGCAGAACTCCCTTTTCCTGTGTCTCTATCTCTGTGTCTCCATTTATATCAGACCCAGCAAGAGGACAGAGACTCATCCTGAGACACGGTTCACTTCTGACATAGTCCAATCAAAAAAGTCTCACCCACAGGAATGGATTAGTTCAAAAACATAATCTTTCTCTTTTGGGGATTCATAAAAGAATTTCAAACTATCACAGCTACCTTTGCTAGATGATTTTATTTCTTTATGTTACATTGATCCATTTTCTAGTGGAAGGAGGAGTCTGAAGAACTCCCTTTAGCGCTGCTTTTAGGTCAGGTCTAGTGGTGATAGACTCCCTCAGTTTTATCTCATCTGAGAAGGTCTTAATCTCTCCTTCATTTTTGAAAGAAAGTCTTGCCAGATATAAAATTTGGGGTTGGGAATTGTTTTCTTTCAGTACTTTAAATATTTTGTTCCACTGCCTTCTTGCCTCCATAGTTTCTGATGAGAAATTGTCATTTAATCTCATTGAGACTCCTTTGTACATAACTCCTTGCTTTTCCCATACAGCTATTAAATTCTCTCCTTGCCCTTGCCATTAGACTGTTCGATTACAATATATCTGGGCATGGTTCTCTTTGAGTTTATCCTTTTTGGGGGCTTATTGGGCTTCTGGAATATGCATATTCATGCATTTCATTAAATTTGGGAAGTTTTCTGCCATTATTTCTTAGAATATTCCTTCCATCCATTTTTCTTTTTCTTCTTCCTCTGGGACTCCCATAATGCATGTATTGGCCCACTTGATGATATCCCATAGGTGTTTTACACTGTTCACGCTCTCTTTTTTTAAAAAATAATTTCCCCCCGAGATGGCTCCCTTGTCTGTTTGTTCATTGTTTTTGCTCGTTGTGTTTGCTCATTGTTTGCACTTGCCTGCTCGTTGTTTTTTTTTCTCATTGTCTGCTTGTTGTTTTTTCTAGTTGTCTGCTCATTGTTTTTGCTCATTGTTTGCCCATTGTTTTTTTTGTCTTCTTTAGGAGGCACTGGGAACTGAACCCAGGCTCTCCCATGTGGTAGGCGGGTGCTCAACTGCTTGAGCCACCTCCACTCCTGTTCACTCTTTTTTAATTCTGTTTTCTTTCTGCTCCTCAGCCTGAATTATTTCAATTGTCTTGTTTCACTTCTGCCACCTCCAATCTGCTGTTGAAATTGTCTGGGGAATTTTCCATTTCAGTTATTGTGTTCTTCGCCTCCTGTATTTCTGTTTGGTTCCTATCGAGAATCTCAAAGAGAGTCCCATATTGTTCATTCATTGTCCTCCTCATATCCTTTAGTTCTTTCTCCATGTGTTCTTTATCTCCTTGAGCATATGGAGGATCAATTTTTAAAATCTTTGTCTGGTATGTCCACAGTCTGGTCCTCTTCGTTCATAGTTTCTGGATTTTTATCCTTTGTATGGGCCATCATTTCCTGTTTCTTTGTTTGCCTTGTAATCTTTTTGTTGCACACTGTAAAGCATTAACCCTGGGATTTAGTCCCTGAGCTGTGTGTTCCTTAAGTTTGTATCCAGATTTTTATATGACAGAGATTTTCTTGAATGCCAGAAGATAATCAAAACAAACAAACCAAAGCAAAAAGCACTTTTCATAGGCTTTGGCAGGTGATCTCCTTCAGAGTTTAGTCATTGTATCAAGAAGATCAACCAGAGGCAATTTTGAAGTCCTGAGTCCTCTCTACCTTATCAGAGCCTGGTTGAATCCAGATCCTGCTTCTTTTCCTGGGCTTGTGCTTGCTAGGGGCCTTAGGAATTCCCCTGTTTATAGTTTATAGGAGTTTGTATGAATACCCCCTCTACTTTCTTTAAAATTGACCTTCACCCCCTCCTGGAAGGTCTCTTGTGTGACTTAATGCAGGTAGTCTTTTGCCTCAGGCTACTTACACTTCATGTTTTCTCACATTGTCCCAACTATCTGTAAGCTTCTTCTCTGCCCTCAGAACAACCTCTGGAAGGGTGCGCCTAAGACAAGTTCAGGGCTCAGTCCTTCAGACTTCCACCTGAAAGATTGGCACTGACATACATGCACTCCAGTATGTTTCCAGAGGCTATTCTGCTTCCTCTGGAACAGAGCCCAGATGTCACAATGGAAGTACAAGCTGGCTCTACCCTGCATTGTGGGGGGGTGAGGGAGGGGCCAGCAAGGGAACCAGGGGCTTATCTTATGGATTTTGAAGCTGCATTTTCTTGATCTAGCACTTGTCCAGTTAATGTGGTCCTTTAACTGTTTTCTGTAGTTCTGAGGAAGGTTACTGTGTCTAAGATTCCTCTGCTGCCTTTGCCTGAGGGGGGCTGGAACAATGGCCATTCTCAGAGCCAGTCCCTGATGCTCTGAAGTAGCTAATCAAAAACAATGATCAGTGATCAGACCACACACCCCCGTAATTTGAAGGACTAAGTCTTTAAGTCCCACCCTGTTACCAGCAAGCTGAGCTAGGAACCCAAGCTGCAGTCCCCACTGCTTCCCACCACAAGTCTGGGGATTGCGGTATCATTAATGCTACAGGGAGGTTGGAACTCACTGGTGTGTATCACAATTTACCTTCTTCCTCCCACTCTTCACTGGACGCTGCACAGTGTCCCACTAGACTGTGGAGTTTCAAAATAGTTGATTCAGACAGTTCCTGCCTTTTCAATAATTGTTTTGGTGAAGCGAATGATTCCTGGAGCTTCCTACTCCACCATCTTTTCACAATTCTCTGTCCAATTATTCAACAAGCTTCTTTTCTGAAACAGAATGCAGATCTATTGTTGGGATTTTATGAATGGCATTGATCAACAATAGGCTTGCTCTTTTTTGGATTATTAGGGACTCATTAATGGAAGACTTCATCCTGACAACCTGGATTGGAAAAGGAAGATCAATCCAGTGAGAGAGAAAAGAGACTCATAGGGGCTACAATGACCATTTCAACTGGGTGCGATAGGACAAGTGCTTTTAGGTTGGTGGAAAAGTAATTGCCGTTTTGGGCTGTGAATTTTAAATCATTATAACTAGGCTCAAACACATTTTTATTAATCAAAATAGGAACGATTATAATCAACACATTTTTGCCAACGAGAAATAAGTTTGTTTATTCCTGTAGTGTAAAAATCCATGCTTCGGGATTCTACGAACTCTTGGAAAGCATTTTCTGCATCCTGCTGGTTGTGGAAACGTTTTCCCTGCAAAAAGTTGTCGAGATGGTTGGGGAAGTATGAGTTGGTTGGCGAGACATCAGGTGAATGTGGCAGATGAGGCAAAACTTTGTAGCCCAATTCGTTCAACTTTTGAAGCGTTGGTTGTGCAACATTCAGTTGGGCGTTGTTATGGAGAAGAATTGGGCCCTTTCTGTTGACCAATGCCGCCTACAGGCGTTGCAGTTTTCAGTGCATCTCATCGATTTGCAGAGCATACTTCTCAGATGTAATAGTTTCGCTGGGATTCAGAAAACTGTAGTGGATCAGACCGGCAGCAGACCACCAAACAGTGACCATGACCTTTTTTTGGTGCAAGTTTGGCTTTGGAAAGTGCTTTGGAGCTTCTTCTCAGTCCAACCACTGAGCTGGTCATTGCCGGTTGTCTTATAAAATCCACTTTTTGGCGCACGTCACAATCCGATCGAGAAATGGTTTGCTGTTGTTGCGTAGAATAAGAGAAGACGACACTTCAAAACGATGATTTTTAAAATTTTCAGTCAGCTCATGAGGCATCCACTTATTGAACTTTTTCCACTTTTCCAATTTGCTTCAAATGCCAAACGACTGTAGACTGGTTGACATTGAGGTCTTCTGCAACTTCTTATGTAGTTATTAGCGGGTCAGCTTCGATGACTGGTCGTTGTCAACTTGTGATGGCCAGCCACTACGCTCCTTATCTTCAAGGCTCTCGTCTCCTTTGCAAAAACTTTTTGAACCACCACTGCACTGTATGTTCGTTAGCAGTTCATGGCCAAATGCGTTGTTGATGTTGCGAGTTGTCTTTGCTGCTTTTCCAACCCATTTTGAACTTAAATAAAATCGCTCAAATTTGCTTTTTGTCTAACATCATTTCCATAGTCTAAAATAAATATAAAATAAACAATAAGTAATAAGTTATTAGCAAAAAATATAAAGCAAGAAATGCACATTAACATTATGTATAACATAACCACATTTAAGAAGGTATTCCAATATCAAATGGCAAATTTCAGCAATGCAAAACCACAATTACTTTTGCACCAATCTAATACCTTTTCCTATGTATAACACTTTCACTTATTTGTTTATTTAAAAACAGCTTCTACCAGTGAATGAAAACACTGATGGACAAAGAGGTAGCTGTAGTGCCTGGCCCATAATAGGGGCTCAGAAGTATTTTCTTGACTTGAATTAACATTATAGATCATCAGGGTTGAAATGGGAATTAAAAGGGACTTCCACTGTTATAATTTGTTAAAATTTCTTTGATCTACCATTTTAGGCTTATTGTCAATAATTGAGGTATATTAATGATCAATAACAATATCATCACACATCACACTTTCTAATTATAAAAACGTCTTTGCAAACATTAACTAAGGATATACAATAACCTTATGATGTGGACTGGAAAGGTTTTACTATTCCTATTTCAAAGATGAGGACGTAGGGGCTTAGAAAAGTAAAATGATTGACTTACATAAGAGTCATCCTTCATAATAACATCTTTAGCTCATAGGAATCACCTTTTTTATGTCAAAGCAAAACACACAGCTATGTTTTTAGTAATACCTTTTATTGGACAAACTGTACAATATCGACAGAGAGGCTTTTCTGCCTACAGAAATCCTTTCCTCAGAGTCAATCCCTTCCTGACCTAGAGGGGAGTTTTCTATATCCCCAAAGCTTATCTGTCAATATTCCACCATTAGTCCAATAAAAGGTATTACTTGAAACTTGACTCCACATTTTGTCTGACCAATAAAGGCAAGTAATTAAAAATATTGAGTTAGGAACCAAGACAGATTGGATATTGTGGTGCTGTAGTTGCTACATTCTTGAAAAATAATTTACTACTTCACTATTAAAATACAGTTTACTTGTTTGTTTGTTTTTAAGTTGGTAGCCTGGACTTTTCCAAAACCAACCCAAATTTTCAGTAGCCAGTTATACTTCAGCATGCCTCTTTTCCGGTCACTTTAAAGTCAGAGGGAGCACAGACAAGGCATTGAGGCAGATCATGATGAATTAGGTCCAAAACATAAATAGGTTGAATCATTAGGTTTAAGAGACAAGCTGACTCCTGGAAAAAGCTAAGGCAGACACATGGAAGGGTCTTTAGTTCTATTTCTCCCCATCCTAAAAATATCTGTAAATGTGGTAACTTAGTTCTATTTGTTCACTTCACAAGGTTGTTGCTCATCAGAACTAAGAGATCTGTGCTATGGCTTCACTAGGAAATGGGTTTTGGGCGGACACTCCATATTATTAGTGTTCTCTTTGAAAGCCTGTGGCCATCGATCATATCCATCCTCAGTCCACACTCAGAACTTCCTCTCTGTGCTGTGTGTGATTGTTTTAGTTTCCTAGGCTGCTTAAGCAAATACCATGAAATGGTTTGGCTTAAAAATTAGGAATTTCTTATTTTACAGTTTGAGCCAGGAAAACTTCCAAATCAAGGCATCATCAAGGTGATGCTTTCTCCCCAAGACTGTGATGCTCTGGGGCTGGCTGCTGGCAACCCTTGGTCCTTAGCTTGTCACATGGCAAGGCACATGGCGGCATCTCCTGGTCTCTTCCTTCTCTTCTGGGTTCCATTTCAGCTTCTTGCTTCCTGTGGCTTTTGCTCCCTTTGTCTGAATTTCATTCTCTTATAAAGGACTCCAGTAATAGAATTAAAGCCCATCCAAATTGAGGTGGGACACACCTTAACTGAAGTAACTTCATCAAAAGGTCCTACTTACAATGGGTTTACACCCACAGGAATGGATGGTGAATTTTTAATTATTACTCTAATTATAAGCTTTATGAAGTTAGGGTTTTCTGTTTTTGTTTTTGTGGGGATTTTTTGTTTGTTTGTTTTTTGTTTTGTAGCTGAACCTTAAGCACTAAGAATAGTTCCTGGTAAAAATCAGGAACTCAATAAATATTTGTTGAATGAATGAATTAATAAGAATGAGTAAATCTAGGAAATGGCTGGGCAGGAGAGGGAAGGAATTTCAACTAATAAATGCCTGGAGGTGGGAATGTCTATGTGAGGGACAGTAAGTAACCCAGTCTAGCCTAGCAAACAGAGAATAATTATATTAGTAATCATTTTTTTAATTGTATGTAAAAAGCTTAAAGCAATAATTATGATTTAAGTGCAGTAGTTTCACAACACAACCTTGCTCTGTATCACAAATTTTAAAGGTTGCCAGTCCAAGTAGAGAATTCTCAACTTTAGTTTGTAAACTTAAGCTTCCCTATCAAAACACTAAGAAAAGTAAAAGTTCCAAAGTTCTATCTACATCATTATTTATGATTGCCAACGTAAATGGCAGGGACCATGCTGTTCATGAATAATGTTGTATCCTTAGCACTCAGCAGATGCTAATTTTTTAAATGAATGGATGAATATGTCGGGACAAATAAATCCTCAGAGGATCATTGCAAAGATTGAATGAGACAATATAAGTAAGGTTCTTGCACAGTGCCTGGCATAGAGCTCATGTTTGATAAATTTTTAACTCTAATTCTAACAATGATCAGAAAGGTAGCTATTATTACCTCCATTTTACAGATGAGAAAATAAGGTTAAGTAACTGGCCCAATTATAACCAGTATGGCAGAACTGGGATTCAAACCCAGACCTGTTTGACTTTACAGCTTGTGTGCTTTACCCTATTCCTTGAGGTTAAGAAGCCACACGACTTGAGTGTCACTTCTGTTGGGTGCAGAAAACAAGCACATTCTGTTCCGGTAATGGCTCATGATGAAGCAAATTCTTGGAAATGTTCAGAGATAGTACAGGATATAAATGAAAGCAGAATTAGACTTTTGCTTTAGCTAAACAACATGATGTGGTTAAGAGCCTGAGATCTGGGGTTAGACAGATTTAGATTAGAACCCTGACCGCTCCACTTAAGTAGCTGTGTGACCTTCAGCAAGCTACTGAACCTCTCTGAGCCTTAGGGTTCTCCTCTAAAAAACAATAATTATCGCATAGAATGAAATAGGATAATGCACTTAAGTGTTTAGTACAGTGCTTGGCATATTGTAAGCCTTCTATAACACAACCACATATCCCATTTGGTTATAAAGAATTGGCTTTATAATTGAATTTGTTTCTTTGGGTCTGACTTGATAACAATTAAATTGGCTTTACGGAAGCAGTAAGAAGTCAGTTTTGAAGTGGGTGCTCCATTAAGACAAATGG
>JAQZBX010001538.1:44136-56774 GCA_029593785.1 Cabassous unicinctus
GGGACACACAAAGAAGAATGTGGGTTTTTTTTTCCCACCTACAGATTTGATTGCTTTTAATCCCATGGGAGACCAGTGTCAGGAAGTATTATTAAAGCATAGCCCAAGAACCTCTTGAAAAGATGGTGACCAATGTAAGCTTATGACCTCAAACTGATTAAAAACAAAACAACACAACAGTAAATGATACCAAAAAGTGGCATAAATCTATCTTGTACAAGGGAGTGGTAATCTTCAAGTTAGCTGAGAAAAATTCAGTTTATTATTTATTTTACAGTAAATTTAATTTATAGTAAACAGTATTTTGAAGAGAAGCTAATTTGTTAATACAGTCTCAAATAGTGTTATTTTCTTCAGTTTCAGTTCTTTATCCTGGAGAAAGTTTTAGCAATTTGCCTATATTCTAGAAAACTAGTAAGAATATTGATACAAACATAATGAAAGAAAATAAAAATAGCAATTCTTTGGTTTTAAATAACTATACCATTTCTCCTATTAACTTAAAATAGAATCCAGGAATGTGGAAATCCATTTCTTAAAAATTTAAACACTCAGAAGTTTATGCTTAACACTTTATAACATAGCATACTTTGCTCTGGATAACTAATATGTATAAATATTCTAAATCCATTGGTGGTATTTTTTTTAACACAATTTATACTTGAGATTTAAAAACATTGTTGAAACTAATAGAGAAATATTTAATTTTCTTTTTCTTTATCTTTTTAAATGAACTGGTTTGAAATTAAGTTTTAAAACAGACCTTTAATGAAAATACAGAAATAGAAAATATACTTGCTTAGTTCAAGCAGATGATGGAGCTGAAAAATCAAGACATAGAAAAACTAGAAGATAGAAGAGCTTTTGTGTATGATGGCTAGAGGTTTCAAACAAAACTAAGCATCAAAATATTAGAACACACTAACAGAACCCCATTGTCACTAAAACTAATTAGTGTTCTGCTGTTTAATGCAAAAGCCTACATGCTGTCTTGACCTTTTTACGCATCGTGTCTAAGGTTGTGCCATAAAACAGAGGGAAGCACAGAATGCCTCCAGATAGCCTCAGAGGTTTTCTTTTTTAAGTAGTTCAATTGATTGTAACAATGCAGGCTGTGTGTAGGACTTATTTAAAGGTGCTGTTTATTAGATCTTGATTACAAGGAACCAGTGAATTAAAGTAATGTCATGCTAGGGAACAGTTTCCAGGGCAGAATGACTGCCATTTCTTTTTAATGTGATGCTGCATGGTTTAAAATACACTTACCATAGAATGCATGACTTTGAAAGTTGGCTCTCAGTGAACCCACTCAACAGGCAGAATGTAGGGCGGTGGATTCTCTGAAGAAAGTATAATAAAGCAAGATTTTCATGGTGCAGCAATGCAATGCTAAGAAGCAGTTATTGAAGAAGATAACCCAGCAGGATAGTAACTTGCAGACACATAAGGGCCTTTCATTTGAAAATCCTCAGGCAGTTTGGAGGCTATGACTCATGAGAATCCCTGCAAGGCAGATGTGATTTGGTAGTTTAGCAAGTGTCATTTTCTTCTGTTTTGTGTGTGAGTCTGACTCAAAGTATTTTCAGAGATTTATCAAAGGAGAGGAAGAGATGCAGAACTTTGGTGGCTCCCCAAGGCCTCCAGGGTGAAATCCAAACCCCTGAAAACAGCTCACAAATTTTAAGAAGCCCGTGCATAGTATTGGTTAAGTCCGTGGACCTTGGGCTCTGGTTGATCTGGGGTTGGGTTCGGGCTTGGCCATTTAGATAGCATGAGACTCTGGGTAAGCTATATAATCTAAGTCTCCATTTTCTCATCTGTAAAATGTGGATGATAATAGGACCTACCTTATGGGATTGGAGGGAAGATGTAGTGATATAATGCATCTAAATTATTCAGCACGACGCTTAGCATATAGCATGCATTCAATAGATGGCAGCTTATGGCAACAATAATAATGACTATTGCTTACCTTTCCAGCCTTATCACCTGCTACTTTTAATAACAAACCAGCATCCTTATTTGTAGCTACACGTATCACTTGCTTTTCCCCAAACACCTTAATCATCTTATAAATATTGTGGGTATATAATACAATATATAACACATTTATATGATTATATGTGAGCCTCTCCCTCAAGGTTTTGAGTTCCTGGAGGGCAGAGGTATTGTGCCTGACACATAGTATATTTCCAATGAATGAATAATGAATGGAATAAATCTTCCTCAAGCATCCTTTGTTGGTTTCCACAGAGCAGTATATCCCAAAGTGGGTTCCAAGAACATTAATCCCATAAAAATGTTTCTTAAAAAGGGATCCTCGGTCAAATAAATTTGGGGAAAAATGCTTATTCCATCTTTCTCTTAAGGGTTCAAAAAGCACAACAGCATACTAAAGAATCAGAAGTCTCCTCACTCCCTACCCCCCATGCCCACCAATTAACATCCATTAACATCCCAAGGAATAAACTTAGGTATTGCTATTTTAAATCACCTAGAACTTTGTGAAATCATAAGTAATAGCCTTAGCTATTGTTACTATATATTAGCATTTAACAAACGTTCTTTGGAATTTGAAGAGAGGCACTAAGGATTCCACGAATGGCTGCCCAAGTCTGTAGCCTGTGAGTCACCTTCGATTCCTCTTTCCCGCATCCTCCCCCACCTGGTTAACACCTAAAGACCTGTCAAGTTCTCCTTTAAAATGTTTTTGGTACCTGTTCCTCTCTTTCTGTTCTCACTGCCACAGCTCTGTTCCATTCCAAACCCTTATCATCAGACTACTACAACAGTATGCTAACCAGCTTCAGTCCTTCGTTGCATTCTGCCTACTGCTTCATCATACCACTTCCCTGAGCTGAAGCCTTCAATAGCCTCCAATTGTCAAGAGACATGGTTTCAACTTGGGTTTCCTTCCAAGAGTTGTGGGAGACAGGGGGTGGGGAGAGTACTGAGCCGATGGGCTTCTGAATTCTCCCCACCTTCTCCAACCAGAGCAGTTCTACTTGCATCTGTTTTCTATGTTGAGAATAAAATTTTATTTCAAGAAAGGATTCTGAATTGTGAGTAGTAGAAGTAAAAAAACAAACAAACCACTGGACAAAGCTTGTTATCTTGGTACTCAGAGGTCTCCACATTTTATCCAATATTTTTTTCTCCTTACTCTTTCTCACAAAGTTTTCCTCCAAACTGACTGGTTTATTCATTATTCTTTGACAATCCTTTATATCTCCCATCTCCATTCCTTTGCTCAAGCTCTTCTGCTAATGAACACTGACTGTGCCAGGTGCTATACTAAACACTTTACTAAATATATATTAACAACAGCTCTACAAGATAGGTGCTAATAATTATTCCCATTTTACAGATGAGCAATTGAGGCTTAGAGAAATTAACTTGACCAGAGCCACACAGCTAATGAATGGTAGAGCCAGGACTAGAGGCTAGATCTATCTGATTTCAAAGTCCCATGTGTTATGTACTGTTTCTGCCTGACAGCTTACTCTTCTCCCACTATACTTCTTTCAAGTCCACCTCTTCCAAGAAGACTTCCCTGATTCTATATCCCATACTATTTCTCCCTTCCATTAACAGTAAGTTGTTCTTACTGTTCATTCCAATCACTTGATAATTGCCACATACTTATATACAGTCTGCTATATTTTTACAGACAAATGCTTTGTTTCTCTAACTAGATTGTACTTTCTCTGAGGCCGTGGAGTCTTTGTGCCGCAAATGTGTTCCTCAACTAGATCTGCATAGCTTTTAAACCCAAAGGTGAGGGGTCACAAGCTTAACATGAAATGGACACTGGCCCAAGAATCAAAAGACGTGGATTTTAGCTCTTAACAGTTGGGGAATCAGAGGAGTGGAATGAGAATGTGGGTCCTAAGCACAACATTTAGTCCCTTTGACTCTGTGATTCCATAGTTGTTATAAAAGGGAAAATGACATGCTCTACAACTGCCACCTGATATTGTTTGCAAGAGCAAATATAATCGCAAATATGAAAGAATTTAAAAAGTAATCAAGTGCTGCACACGCATTGAATATCATTATAACAATGGATATCTATCTATATCAATATACACCATATATCAATATATCTCTATATCTATCTATTATCTATTATCTATCTGCTAGCTATTATCTATCATATATCATCTATCACCTATCTATCTAATCTAATCTATCCTGGTTAGTGGAGTTAGGCAAAGTATTTCTACAGAAAGGGATAGACTGGACTAGACCAAGGGAAGCTCAGCAGAGGTTGACAATCATGCTCATAGCAGCCCAAAGGACATATTTTATCAGTGCAGTGCTGTTATCCTTCTATTGATCATTTAATGCAGCCCTGAGCTTTCTATAATCAGAATTAACCTCCCAGACCAGCAAGCCAGAGATTAACCTAAACAGAAGAAAATATTTGCAATTTTTAAAATGTAGTGTCTAGAAATTAAGCATTGTTAATTTAAAGAAAGGATACTGCAAGCCATGCCAAGTCTCTTTTTGTTGTCTGGAGAGTTATAACAATCCTCTCCTGGCAGTTAGTTTTAAGATCATTAAATGATCCTCATTTGCAATATATTTGCAGAAGATTACAGCCATCTAAATTGACCCTGAAGGAAGACTTATTTCATGAATGGGCTGTCCTGTGCTAATGCATAAAACTAGAAAAATATATCTATTAAATTCTTAATGTGTAAATGATGTTTCTGGCTTTCTTCTTAATTACAAAGCAAAATGAGCCTGAAGTGCGCTCTGTCTAGGAAAAAATGATCCATTTAATCCATCTTTCAGGAGAGGAACTTTTTTAGTCGATTCCCAAATTCCAGCTCTTCTTGGGCAGCAGGCCCTGGATGTATTGCTTCCATCAAAACTATGGTAAAATGTGCAGCCTGGCAGCCTGGTGTGCATTTTTCTCTGGATTCCAATGAACACAGCAAAGAGGTAATTTGAGTTCTTAGAGATGTTCCCTCCTCCCATTCAAACAGTAAACCCAGCTTCTGTAGCTTTTCCTTGAAGGATTACTCAGGGGTTTTCTGTGCTTTGGTGCAAATGCATAACAAGAATGAGCATGGATTTGAAAATGAATGATGTTGTGCTATTGGTAGCTTATCATATACATGCTGAATATTAATGCAGCTATAGAAAGAGATTTACTGTACATATATATTTCCAGTGTATGCGCAGAATCACCTAACTAAAATCATAATATAATGTAACGATAACTAAGGGGACTCAAGAGCAGCTTCATGTATCCACTTTAAGGTTGCTTGCAGTGACAGGCAATATTCGTATGGTAAGTTTAGGGGTTTCTTCTTATAGATGGTACTTAGTGATGCTATTTTGATTTCCCAGGAGTTCCAACTGATTAATTCTAGTATTTCTCTTTAGACAAAAACACAATTACACAAGTCCTCTCTCTTCCCAGTTTGGTGTGTTCTCCCTTAAAAGGCAAAAATTAAGCAGATCCATCTCTTAACTACCTGTGCTTTTAGGAGGAGAGTAGTGGATCCAAGCAGCAAATTAATATATTTGGCACTATAGAGATATAACACATACACACATATTTGGTTTTGAGATGCCCTGACTTTTAATTATATCTTATGTGGTGCTTTTTAAAAATAAAAATTGAGGGACCAGTATTTACATCTTGATAAATTCTAAAATTTCCCTCATATCTCTCTTCTATCTCAGTCCTGAATTTATTATACACTTTCAAAAAAGGTGCTTAAAATATATAAAGATGATAAAACCATCAAAATTTATCATTATGGGTAGCATTTATGAATTAGAGGAGTTTTTAAAGAAAATAACAAAAATGAATTTCATAGAAAACTCCAGGTTTCCATCAAATTCATGATTTTGTTCATTGTAGGTGTGACTCTTTCTGTTCTTGTAGTTTTCACTATATATATATTACTGTCAGATATGGTTTGATAGATATTGCTGTGAATGCACAGAAAAATAAAAGCAATAGCCTTTCTTAAAGTTGTTGTTTTATGTTTGTATTTTTCGTTAGTAGGTTGTACTCATCCAACTAGCCAGCTGAGAAGGAAACACCTACTCAAATAAATTAGTTCATCGCTTTTATTTGTAATAAATTAATACCAAGATTAAATCGGGTCAGAAGACCTTCATAGATTCTCTATGTTCTTAGCATAGCGATACAGAATGGAAGCCTTTTGAAAGAGAGAGAGAGAAAAAAAAAGAAAATGAAAATTTTAATCTTGTGGACTTTTTATAAGTTGAAAAATTTTGCATTATGAGTTTTTTTTAGAATGATGAATAAAATGTTTAAGAGAAAGTGCTCATATATTGCTACTTGGCTTTTACTCCACCAAAATGATTTCTGAAAGCTGTGCAGGAGGAGGATTTTATGTTAAACCATCTACACTATCAGATGATTATATTCCTATACACAGAGGACAAGCAGGAGACTATAACTCAGATGAAACACCATGACACATCTCTTCCAGAGCCATTGCCAAGAACAGGAATAAAAACCACCTCAAGATATAGCAAGAGAGTAGGTGAAGATCTCAGAGTAGCCAGAAGTGTGAGGTGATGCCCTGAGCAGCGGTCGGCTTTCCTCCAAGCGGGGATTTAGAGACTCAGGCTCCTTCTTACTTGTGAAGGGAAGAATATGAAGGATTGCACTTGGGAGATTTATGGGCTAAGCTTATGCCCGTATTCATTTGACCCAAACTCATCAGGTGGCCATACCCAGCTTCAGGAGAAGCTGGCAATGTTTGTTTCCCTATGTATCCAGGAGGACGAGGAATTGGGTTTAACGAACAGTTAGCCAGTCTCTGTCACACCCTATACTTGTCTCTACTGAGTATTAATTTCTATTCGAATGGATCTCCATCTCATCATTTTTCAGAACATTGAAAAAGTATGGTTCAGTTTTTAAATTTTCCTAACCAAATTGGTGTCATTAGAAGTTTTGCTTGTATTTACTAACATTTTTACAGTTGAAATGTGAAAGGAACTAACATTTATTGAAAACTTACCCTGTGAACAATACCCTATATTATCTCATTCAATTTTCACGATAACCTTATGAGATAGATATTATCCTTATTTTGCATGAAAAACAATGAAGATGAAAGAGATTGAGAAATTTGGTAGAAATGACAAAGCCTGTGTTTTTGCCATCTCCTATGAGGGATTAGGTGTTATTTTTATTAGGTATTATTAGATATTATGTGCCTTTGTCATCTTCTAAGATTACCTTACACATCCTTACACAACTATGAAGTGGCAAAGCCAGGGCATGAACTCCACTCTTCTGGTTCTCAGGACTGTGCTCTCTCCCTAACTACACCTTAAAGATGCACTTCATTTCATCAACCAGGTCAGTAAATAAAGCATTAAGTCTCCTGTAAGAATCAGCCTTTCTAGAACCTCATCAATGTATTCCCTCAGGGCTGACAATAATTCATGAATAATTGCTATTTAAGCTTGGGTCACACACTATAGTTCAGATACCAGATAAACCTGGGTCCAAATCTTCACTCCTGTGTTTATTAGATGGGTGGTGATGGGCAGGTCCCTTAACCTTTTTGAGCCTCAACATCTTCATCTGTAAAATGGTGATACCATGACTGTCTCTCAGAATGGTTGAGATGTATAAAGTAATTCACATGTGCTTGGTATGTACAGGTATTCAAGAAATATTAATTCCTTTCTCCCCTTTTTCATCCACTCTATGGACATTTGTGGGGTTTCAGCCTCAGGGTGTTCCCCCTTTTTTGATATAAGAACTCCCTTACCTATTTTGACAATTACCTCTTCCTCATTGTGTGTAGTGTTGAAAGGGCTGTGGATCAAGGTTTCCTGTTTAACCTTAACCAAGGGCTGGCCTGATGACCCAGGTTAAGGCCATCAGTCTCTCTCTCCTAGGACTCTGAATCTTGAGCAGGGTGATGTAAGGACAGAAAAGATGGTTAATGTTCATTCAACCGAGAGGCAGGCCACTACAGAGACTCTTGGAGCTGCTCTTCCCTTTCCAAGTCTGCTTCTTTAGCCATCCCATAGAGTCTCTATACTGCTGTACCTTTTTAATATATTTTTTTTCTGCTTAAGTTAATCAAAATTAGTTTCTGTTGCTTGCAACCAAAGAACCCAACAAACTTACCCATCTACACAGTGATTCCATTTTTTTAAATTCTTGAAAACAATGTCAAAAGGCACTAATTGCAAAAGCTTGATAAAGACAAGATCTATTACAGCTGTAATTTTTCCCTCAATTTAATAGATCTGTTAAGCAGGGAATTAAATTAGTGTGATTGGATTGTTTTTAAGCCATAATCATGCAGAAATTGATTGATAGATTTTTGATGATCATTCATTAATATTTATCCAAGTATGACTTTCCAGTACCTGTGCTACTCAATGAATACAAAGAAAACGTAGACATAGGATTTCCAGTCATAGCTGTCTAGGTCTACCTCAAAGCAGTTTTCTCTATAATAAAGCCCCTAATATATATTTTTTAAGTCTAAATTTGTGGGTCCTGAAATTATGTGGATTGCCAGTCTCCCCACCCAAAATTAATCCAACACTTAATCCTGGGTGGCCATCTTAGAGATTTGGAGTGGTTTTGCCTACATAAAATGTTCAAGGCTCAGAACCATCTGACAGTTTGCTTTAGTGTTTTGCTTGCTTTGGAAGGCCCAGAAGGAAAGAACTGGCACAGGACCCAGGGACATAGTTTTACAGGAAAATTCCCTTAAGAGGCTCTGAGGCAAGCTTAGGCTTCTGGTTCAAACCTCACGGGCTTCAATGCAAGTGTATGAGGGAGCTCTGGGGGAAGGTTTCATGCAAATGAGATGATTCTTCCACACTTTGCTACTCCTAATTATTTAACTGTCACTCTCTTCACACCGGCTCTCACTTTCTGGGGTTAATGGCTAGAGCAGGAATGTTGGAAAATATCTGTTATTGCTGGGAAACAATGCCTTCCTTCCCAAGAATACAGAAATCAAACAAGGCAAATATTTCTATTTGATGAGTTTATTCTAGTGTTGGTTATGAGTCTTTAGTGCACACTGTGTAACATTAGATTTACCAAAGGATATTTTTCCCTGCCTTTTCCAAATCCTAGAACCAAATTGTAAAGTAGAGTGATTGCACTCCTTTGGGGCCAGAGAAATCAAACATCTCTTTGTTGGCAGGAATAATTTAGTGAGAGATCCATTGAAATGATGGGAAGCCACTTTCAAAGTTTAAATTTTATATGCAAAGATAAGCTAGTGGGATCTTAATAGAGTAAAATTATTTTTAATCTGTCAAAAGTTTGCGTGCCTACTAAATGCAAGGCATTTATACCTTGTCTGAGAAGAAACTTGTGATTACTATTAAGCTGATTAAAATATGGTTGAGGTGCCATTATCTATTTATCTATATATTATCTATACAGACACACATCTGAAAAATAACTGACAAATAAAGCATTTATACTCTAACCACATTGGCCTTTCTGTTCCTGGGAGACATCACATCTCTTCTCAAAATAGAACCTTCATAATGCTAATTTGTATTCATTTATTTGCTCAGCATCTGTTCTCCAAACGAGAAAGTAAGTTCCTTGAGGGAAGAAATTGATTTATCTTGTTTGCTGCAATCTGAATAATTAAGTTCATTTAGCAAACGTTTATTTTTTTAAAATATATGTTATATGCCTGACATGTAGAAGGTGCTCTGTAAATATATGTTACTGGAATGAAAGAATGAATTTATATATAGGGTATTTTTTAAAAATCCATTGCCTCCCAGGAACTTGCTCTACCTTGATATGCAGTAACTCATTTTGTCCGTGAGGATGTGGAAGGTCCAATAAGATGGGCAAATGAGAAAGTGCCATCCTACCTGGAGGTCCAAGTCAGAGCTGGAGTTGGTGAACACTGGTTCCATTCTTTTCTTAGAAGCCTTTAATTACATGTTTTCCATTCTGAGTGGGTGAAAACTATTTTCTTTTCTAAATTTTTCTCTTCTTTTCAATTCCCCTTTCCTTCTTTCCCCCTAAATCAGCATGGAGTGTTGGGGAGTGGCTAATATTAAAGAATGAGAATGTCAGAGGTGGATATCATGGAGAGTTTACTTCGGTTCTTTTTTTTTTTTTCTTTTTTTTTCCATTGCAAGCCATGATCTGGGCCATACTGCAGATAAAGGCTTGTTAATTGTGTTAACATTTACATCATGTTATCAGATACGCCACTATAGTATACATCTAAGAGTCATGCTAAATAGCCAAATGAATTAGATTTAGAAAGAAATTGTGTCTCACAATTCTAATTGCTCATGTGGAAATAAACATGATTTGCCAA
This sequence comes from Cabassous unicinctus, assembly GCA_029593785.1. Lineage (NCBI taxonomy): Eukaryota > Metazoa > Chordata > Mammalia > Cingulata > Chlamyphoridae > Cabassous > Cabassous unicinctus. The sequence goes on from JAQZBX010001538.1 coordinate 54,474, forward strand.
CAATATTGTTGTTTGTCTTGACTTGTCCCATAATGAATCGAGAGGTGCTGAGGAATGAATACTGGACCTGGGATCCAAAGACCTGGCTTCAGCTCTAGGCTTTGTCACTTAGCAGCTTTGCGTCTCTGTGAAAGTTAACTAAGTTGTCTATTAGTTTTCTGATCTTTAAAGAGGCTGATACTTGCCTGACAGGATTGCTGAGAGGATTAAATGAGATGACCTATGAGTAGCTTCTGGTCCATACACAGTGTTCAAACATAAATGTTTGCTGAATGAACACTATTCCAATGCATTATTCTTTTCCTGATTGATCCTCAGCTAGAGTTCTTTCCATTCACTCATTCAATGAATATTTTTGTTTGCTTAAGAAGTTTCAGAAACTGGTTTTCACGTCACATTTTGGGAAATGTATTTCTGGATTAAGAAAAAGTAAATTGTTGACATCAATGAAGTAGGCAGTGTAGTATAGTAGATAATAGTAATAGTAATAATAGCCACCAGTTATTGTGATCACACAATGTGCCAAATGCTGGGAAAATGCTTTTCCTGTATGATCTCATTTACTCTTTGCTAGAGCTTCAGAGAGGATAATTAAATTTCCAAGGTAATCTAGTTAATATTTTGAGGACCAGGATTTTAACCAGATTGGCTGGACTCTAGAGCCTGTTTTCTTAAGAGATGTGATGGATATCCTTCATGGGATTGTGTGAGGACCCTATGATATAACATATATAAACATGTGTTATAAACACTAATAAAGCACTGTATAGTGTCCCTTTTTAATCATTATCACCATTAAAGTGATAGTTGGTATTTCACAGGGTCAACAATGCTTCTGACAGCTCTATGTAAATTTGGAAATTCTAATTTTTAAAGCAAGCTTTTGCTTCTGGTTTTTTGTTTGTTTGGTTGGTTTTTTTAGGAGGTACCGGAGATTGAACCCAGGACCTCATACATGGGAAGCAGGCACTCACCCACTGAGCTACATCCGTTTCCCAATGAGAGTTGTTTTTTGTTTTGTTTTGTTTTGTTCTTCATTTGTTTGTTTTGTTTTAGGAGGTACTGGGGATCAAAACTGGGACCTCATATACGTGAAGCAGTTGCTCAGCCACTTGAGCTACATCTGCTCCCCTGCCTCTGTTTTATTCAAAGGACTGCAGTTTTCTTTTCTCCGCACCTGACCTTTCCAAATTAGATGGATCAGACTTGTTGATGGGGTTGGTAGATGGTGAGTGGCTCTTCTGCATCCTTCTAGAGGAAGCCCACTCAGGGGCATATTGCTTGTTTCTTTTTTTTTTTTGAGGTACTGGGGCTGGAGATGGAACCCTGGATCTCGTGTGTGTGAAGCCAGTGCCCAACCACTAAGACACATCAGCGCCCCTGAGTTGTTTTTTGTTTATTTGTTTGCTTTTTTTTGTTTTTAAGAGGCACCAGAAACTGAACCAGGGACCTGCTGTGTGGGAAGCAGGCATTCAACTGCTTGCTTGAGCCACATCTGCTCCCCGATATTGCTTTTAACTGCTAAAGTAACAGAGGGCTGGCCATGCTCTCGTCTACTTGTTCTGAGTCTGGGAAAGAGCAGCTCTCAAAATAACATGGATTCAGAACTCTTCCAAGAGGGAACAGAGCAGCTTCAGAAAAATCAGGTGACAGAACTCACCACATTCTCATTTTAGAGGGAAGGAAAGAATCCAAAATGTAATGTTCACTTCTCTGTGTTCCAAATATTCCCCTGCTCTCCCCTTCATCCCCCACCCCCGTCATCCCCTGCCAACATCTTATTAGCATTCAACTTAAAAAATGCATTTCTTTTTTACCTAATGGATTAATCATACCATAGATTTTTTTCTAATTCATGTCCTCAGGACATACAGAATATCTATTATCTAAGAAAACATTTATTTATTTTATACTGTTGTCCAGCAAGCTTATTATAAGTCCAAACTCTGTGTGTGTTTACGTGTATGCTTTACACAGAGAATGTGTCCTGTTAAAACCAGAGAAAATCGTCTTCTAAATTATTCCTTTACATGGAGCAAATCAATCTGGTCCCTTAAACCTACTAGAAAAGCACAGAAAAGCACTGGAACCTCTTCAGAGTGGTTTATGCCCTTGACAGGTCAATCAGAGGGTAGCTGAAACTGAAGAAGTCATATGCCACAGTGCCAGCGGAAATGAAAATTATACCACTCATACTAACAAGCGCATTTCCAAAGGGACTATTTAGTGGTATTAGGAGTCTCCAAGCAGATGCTTCTGAACTTAAAATACACTTAATTCCTAAGGATTGTCTTGTAATTA